>QLPN01000602.1:0-30881 GCA_003314395.1 Albatrellus ellisii
AATAATACTACGCTTTACTAGTAAGTAAGAAGAAAAGGAAGAAAAGAAAGGAAAAAAAGAAACACGTTACGAGGTGCCAAAGCAAGTGCCTCGTAACACTACTCACATATGTCCCTGTCCATCAACTGGACCTGTGTGAAAGGAAAGTAAAATAGAAAATATGGTAATCAGCATTGCCAAAGCATTTAAGTGTGGATGCATAAAATAGAAGAAAGACCAACATGATTGTACAGCTGTACAGCTAAAGTACCCAGCCTACTTGGAGGCACAACAATAGTCATGGATACAACAGCATAATTCAATACAGAAAAACATAGCCTGAACATTGCACCCAACATGTTATTGTTTAAAAAGGTGGTATGAACAGAAGCTACCAAGATGTCTGGTAAATGTCAAGACACAATAAATAGTTGTTGGATTGCAACAGAGAAAAAAAGGAAACAATGATAGATCAGCAGAAGTAGATTAACAATAGATAGAAATAGACAGAAAGTTGAATATAATTGATAGTTCTGTTGACAGAAGACATACCTGTGATGTTGTAGGGAAGTTGAGGGTTTCTATATGAGTTGAGGATAAAGAAAGAAAGGAAAAAATGTGGCACGCCATGCAGCGGTGGCGGCACTGTTCGTACTGTGGTAGCATGGACAGTAAAGGGTCTCGCGTGGGTGGAGACCCCGGATGCGGGTGGAGACCCCACGTGTGGGTGCTAGGACACCTCGCACACAGGTGGTAGGGGACCGTGTGCAAGGGTGGTAGGGACCACATGCAGGTGGGTAGGACACCATGTGCAGGTGGTAGGAGATCCTGCATGCAGGTGGGGTAAAAGACTGTGTGCGGGTGGTAGGGACTGTGCATGGGGTAGGACACTGTGTGGGTGGGGTAGGACACCACAAGCATGGGACCATGTGTGGGTGGTAGGAGATCTGTGTGCAGGTGTGGTAGGAGACCACATGCACAGGTGGTAGGGGACCACATGTGCAGGTGGTAGGATGCCACACACAGTGGTAGGGGACCACCTGCATGGGTGGTAGGACACTGCATGGGTAGGGGACTGTGTGTGGGTGGCAGGAGATCCCATGTGTGGGTGTGGTAGGAGACCCTGTGCAGGTGGTAGGGAACTGTGCAGGTCGTATGGGACCATGCATGTGGGTGGGGTAGGACACAGTGTGTGCAGGTGGTAAAACACCGCATGTGGGTGGGATAGGAGACCACATGTGTGGGTGGTAGGGGACTGTGCACACAGGTGGTAAGACACCCCACACAGGTGGTAGGGGACTGTGTGGGTGGGGTAGGACACTGCACATGTGGGTGGTAGGGACTGCATGTGGGTGGGGTTGGAGACTGCATGCATGGGTGGTAAGAGACCCCACACATGCAGGTGGTAGGGACCATGTGTGTGGGTGGCATGGGACCACATGCAGTCAGTAGGGGACCATGTGTGGGTGGGGTAGGACACCACATGTGGGTGGTAGGGACCACGTGTGGGGTAGGAGACCACACACACAGGTGGTAAGACACCGTGCATGGGTGGGATAGGAGACTGCATGTGGGTGGCAGGGGACCATGCAGGTGGGTGGTAGGACACCACACAGGTGGGGTAGGAGACTGTGTGCAGGTGGTAGGGACTGTGTGCAGGGTAGGATGCTGCATGCAGGTTGGGTTGGATGCTGCATGTGGGCGATATGGGACCATGCACAGGTGGGGTAGGACACTGCGCATGGGTGGTAGGTAGGAGACCACATGTGGCTGCTCAACCTCACAGAGAGCTGCACACTATTGACACAGCAGTGACATGGCTGCACACTGTTGACACAGCAGCACAGGCATGCAGGGGGCACAGGAGGATGGACATACCAATGGCCCCACATCCTCTTCAGTGGATGCAGGTGGTGAGCCAGCAAGTTGCCACACTGTGCTGGTACAGTGGCAGCATCAGAGGGAGGGTGTCATATTCTGTGGGATAGCACATAAGTCAGCTCTTGCATGCAATCTGTTTTTTCATATAATATAATAAGCAGCCAGGCTATGCAGCACATGCAGCATAGTCAGGTATGATGAGCAGCCAGCACATACAACACATGGCAGTGATGAGCAGCCAAATGCATGTAGTGTGGGGGTAGAAGCTCAGGTGTAATGAGCAGCCCATAGATGCATGCAGTAAATGGCAGTGGTGAGCAGCCAGTACATGCAGCATGGGGGCAGTGAGCAGCAGTGTTAGTGGTTGTAAAAAAGCCAGGATGCATGCACTGGCACACTGTGGCACACTGCTGTGTGCATGCCACATTGCTGCATGCATGCCATGCTGCCATGTGTGGCACACCACAACAGGGGATGACTTTTTGTAGCACCAATACCTCAACCATGTGTCAACCTCCTGACACCCCATTTTTCCCTAATATGGGACTGCTTACCAATCATAGTCCCATTCTTAAGTAGATGTCTCCTGGAAGCAGACATGGCACATTGTGAATAGTATACATGCAAAAGTTGTATCTTGGAAAAACCCATGCTTTTGTGTGTCAGGAGAAGTCAAAAGCAATTTTACTATTCTTTTTGTTGGGAATGGGTGAATGGGTGACAGAAGTGAAGTAAGTTGATAATGCAGGAGAAGAAGCTCTTCCTGAGTGTGAAGGCCATGATGAGTGTGGTGTTGGGGATTACAGCAATGTGCTACAGTGAACATGTGATGACATGACAGCACATATATGGTGTAAACATGCAAATAGTGCAATGCACCACATGCTGTTGCAGGTGTTACAAGGCACTTGCTTTGGCACCTCATAATGGTTTCTTTTTCTCTCCTTTTTTTCTTTTATTTATATTTTACTTACTATAAGCATAGTATTAACTACAGCAGTGAGCTTAACTCCTACTTATAGTAAGGACTCATTTCTTTTCTTTTATAGTACTTAAGTATTTACATACTTAAGTGTGAGCTTAGCTCCAAGTACTATAAAGACTTATCTTTTCTTCTATCCTTTATTTATTATAACATTTACTTGCTAAGGACTATCTATAATATAATGCGATGAGGAATGGCAACATGTGGTTTTTTTTGTGTCTGAAGCACTGCTACAAAAAAGTCATCCCCTGGTGTGGCATGCTGCATGTGGCAGCATGGCACATGCATGGCAGTGCCACAGTGTATGCTGCATCACTGCTGTGTCAATAGCATGTGGCCCCCTACCCACCCACACCACCACTGTATGAACAGCACATGGCTACTACCACCACACCCAGACCACCATGGTTCTAACAGTGGGTGGCCACCATCTGGCCACCTATGCCACCACTGTTATGAGGCACTTGCTTTGGCACCTCGTAATGCATTTTCTTTTTTCTTTTTTCTTTTTCTTTATCTTCTTTTACTTACTAGTAAAGTGTAGTATTATTACTACAAGTGTGAGCTTAGCTCCACTTTACTTAGTAAAGACTATCTTTTCCTTTCTCTATTATAGTACTTAAGTATTTACATACTTAAGTGTGAGCTTAGCTCCAGGTACTATATTAGACTTATCTTTTTCTCTTTATCTTTCTTTATTTATTACAACATTTACTTGCTAAGGACTATTACTATACAATTAGCAAGGACTATCTTTTCTCATCTTTTATTTACCTTTGTTTATCTCATGTTTGTTTCGTGCTTGTGGCTGAGCCACTTATATCACATGGACGTGTACTTACTGCGCATTACTGCGCATTCTCATTTACTTACTGCGCAATACTGCACAACCTTACTATAGTTAGATCGTTAGTTTTGTATAAATAGTTGACAGACTAGTGGTCTTAAACCCCAGTCTTGTCAACTTCACAATCTAGGGATTATCCTTATACTGCGCTTGATCTAAGCTTGTTACAAACTCGCTTCACTCTCTAAGAACTAAGTCTAAGATCTCTAAAGTCACGCTAAGCATTACTAAGATATCTCACACCTCGTCACTCTGGATCCTCGAATCGTCATTGGTGGAATTATCCTCATTTCAATCTCATTGATCCCAACCTTCATTGTCATCTGGAACTTCTATTACGTGTATCAAGCACACACTCAATCTCCAGTTACCAGGAGTATCAATATAGACCTTCCCCAAAGACCATCCAATAGGCCGCTCTTAGCAACCACTGTACCAGGATGCTATGCCCACACACACATCTGTGCCACCACTGTACCAGCATAGCATGGCAGGTTGCTGGCTCACCACCCATGTCCACTCAACATGATGTGGGTAACTGGTATGTCCCTACTCTTATTTCCACCTATGCACCCTACTCACCTGCGTGGCCACTGTATGGACAGTGCATGGCCACCACCACCCTGGCCATGCCACTGCTGTGTCAATACAGCATGGCCACTACCTCCTTACCCACACCCACCATACCAGCACAGTGCAGCAATGTGCCTGCCCACCCCACCCTGCCTGCATCCACTCAAGATGATGTGAGCAATTGGTATGTCTTCACTCACACAGGTTTTCCCTTGCTTACCCACTTCCCACCTCAGGATGCTGCACTCACATATGTGCCTGCAGCCACCACCTCCCCACCTGTACTGCCACTGTACTGACAGTGGGTGGCCACCACCTGGCCACCCATGCTGCCACTGTATCAATAGTGTGTGGCCACTACCCCACCCACACCACCACCATATGATCAGCATGTGGCCACTACCTCACCCACACCACTGCTGTACCAGCACAGCATGGCAACTTGCCTGCCCCACCCACATCCACTCAAGATGATGTGGACAATTTGTACATCCCATCCCCTGTGCCCACCCACATGCTGCCACTGTGTCAACAGCACATGGCCCCATACCTGCCACTGCTGCTGCTGTATGAACAGTGTGGCCACCACCTTGCCCATGCTACCACTGCACAGCATGCTGCACATTCCTCCTGTGCATGTGTGCACTGCACTGTGCTGGTGCATGCCAGCAGATGAATGTCATGCCCTCTTTTTCCTTTCTTTCATTCATCCTCAACTCACATAGGAACCCTCAACTTCCCTACAACATCACAGGTATGTATTCTGTCAACAAAACCATCAATTATATTCAACTTTGTGCCCATTGTTCATCTACTTTTGTTTGGATCTAGCATGGCTTCCCTTTATTCTCTGTTGCAACATATATATACAACTGTAATCATATCTTATTGGTTGATGTTACAAAACAACAAGTATTTATCCTATCTTGGCATTTTGCAAACCTCTTGGTGAGTTCTGTTGATACCATATTTTTAAACAATAACATGATAGGCATAATTTTTTCTATATTCAATTTGTAAGTTCTACTATAGGACACTGTGCACATGTGGTCCCATGTGTGTGGTGTCCCACCCCACCTGCATGCGGTCCCTACCACCTGTGCATGTGGTCCCCTACTGCCTGCGCACATGTGGTCTCCTACCCCACCTGCATGCAGGGTCTCCACCCACGCATAGCCCTTTGCTGCCTGTGCCACCACAGTACGAACAGTGCTGCCACCACTGCACCACATGCCACATTTTTCCTTTCTTTCATTCATCCTCAACTTCCCTACAACAGAACTATCAATTATATTCAACTTTCTGTCTATTGTTCATCTACTTCTGCTTATCTATCACTAGTGTAAAAACCTGTTGTGTTGCAACATGGAGTAATAGGACAGCATCTGAGAAAGTATACATAGGTTATTGCAACAGAACCCATTTACAGATTGATTCCAATCTACATTATAACTGTTCAACATCCATGTGTGCATCTACCTACATTCCATTCAGCTTCTCTCCCTCTACCTACACACACACATACTTCTTGTACCTACTTAATACATACACATTACATATCCACTATCACCCAGACTACCTTTACCCCCCCACTCCTACTCTGAGCTCCACATACTTCTCCAGGACAATGCATGTCCCTCCCACATATGGAGCTCCTTATACTTTATTACTGCTCTCTGCTCAAACTGTATCTTGTGGACACTACTTAAGATAGACACCCCACTATACAACCTCCTCAGACATCTTACTTCCAGTCTGAGTGAGTAGTCTCCACTTTCACAGTCTCATCTTCTCACTCACTCTATCCTGCAGTGCACTTGAACCACATTGCACCAATTTCCAAATCAAGAAACCAATCCCAATCACCCCCCCTCCAATCTGTCCTTCCACCATAACCCTGTACCCCCACCTAAGAGGGGAGAAAATCAATGAGTACAATACAACAGTGCAATTCAACAGTACAGTTTACCAATCCAATACAGAAAACAATATTTCCTGAACACTTCACTCCCCACTTTGCTACTGCTTTTTCTACACCACATTAAATAAGAAAATGGTATGTAGTCTGTTAGCAACAAAAGTATTCTGTAATATATCACATTCAAGGTTGATCCTCCCTGGGAACCCTGTTGCATTGCAGCATGGAGCAATAGGACATCACCTGTGAAAGTATGCATAGGTTGTTGCAACAGAAAATAGTACCCTATCTATCTACAGACCAACCCCAATTTGCAGACCAATCCCAACCCACAGATTAATTCCAATTGCCTCTCCAGCTATAAAGTAAAGACCTATGCTATTGCATTGCAACATTAACTAAAGCAGACATGGTTAAATGAGTTGCAACATTCCTCACCAAGAGGTTTGCAAAATGCCAAGATAGGGTAAATACCTATTGTTTTGTAACATCAACCAATAAGATATGATTACAGTTGCATATATATGTTGCAACAGAGAATAAAGGGAAGCAATGCTGGATCTAAACAAAAGTAGATGAACAATGGGCACACAGTTGAATATAATTGATGGTTTTGTTGACAGAACATATGCATTGCATTGTCTGTGTCCATCATACCTGTCATGCTGCATGTTGTAGGGAAGTTGAAGTATTTTATGTGAGTTGAGGATGAATGAAAGAAAGGAAAAGAGTGCATGACATCTATCTGCTGGTGCATGCCAGTGCAGCCTCCTAAGCCCAAGCCAGGTGGGCACAGCACAGTGTGCACATGCAGGAGGAATGTGCAGCACACTGCACAGCAGCAGCATGGGCAATGTGGTGGCCATGCTGTTCATATGGTGGTGGTGCAGGTGGTAGGGGACCACACACTGTTGATAGTGGCTGTGTGCAGGTGGGCACAGGGAAAGGGATGTACCAGTTGCATGCATTGTCTTGAGTGGATGTGGGCAGTGAGCCAGCAAGCTGCCATGCTGTGCCAGTATGGTGGCAGTGCAGGCATGCATGCAGGTGCAGGGTCAATGGCAGTGAATGCATGGGCAGGGAAGGAGAGAGACACCAATTGCCTGCATCATCTTGAGTGGATGTGGGCAGGCAGGTGGGCAAGTTGCTGCTCTGTGCTGGTACAGCAGTAGCATGAGTGGGCAGGTGGTGGCCACACCATGCTGATACAATGGCAGTGTGAGTGGGGTGGTAGTGGCCATGTGCTGTTCATACAGTGGTGGTGCAGTGGGTAGGGGGCAGTGCACTTACAGATCAAGTTCCAGGACTCTGGCCATGTGATGCTCCCATTGATCATTGTCACACTGGACTCTAGTGCATAGCACTGTGGGAGGCACAGCAGGATCAGTCTTTTTGCAAATGTGGAGTGCATGACACAACTCACATAGTACTTGATGGAGTGGTCATGGAACTCAATTGACACAACCCACCATGGCAGTGTGGGTGGGATGGTGGGTGTCTTTTCCACCCCACCTATTATGTGTATGTGACGCATGTGTGCATGGACACAGATGGGGCAGGTGCAGAGCATGTGCTTGGGGACTGATGCAGTGGCACAGAGCACATGGTGAAGTGCTTGAGTGCACATGTGTACAGTGAGAGTGTGTGATTGGAGTTTGAGGTGGTGGAAGAGTTGGCCACATGCTGTTCCTACAGTGGCCACATGGGCAAGTAGGGGGGCATGCACCATTGAGACAGTGGCAATGTGGGCACATGGGTGGGAATAGGAGGATAGACATACCAATTGCCCACATCATCTTGAGTGACATGGGTGGCAGGTAAGCTGCTGTGCTGTGCTGGTACAGCAGTGGTGCAGGCACATATGTGGGTGCAGGTGGGTAAGCAAGGGAAAGTCTGTGTGAGAGAGTACTCACCAATTGCTCTATGCACCATTATTTGAGCTGCCCCATGACACCACCACTGCCACCACCACCACAACATGTGTGGCCAGTGGTGCTGCAGGCCTGCACAGCCTTGTGCACTGTGCAGTTGCTGGCTGGTACCTCAGCTGCACAGTGCCTGTTGGGCACACTGTGGTGGGGGTGTGGTACTGGGCTACATGTGGCATGCTGTTCTGATGGTGGCCATGTGGGCAGGTAGAGGGGACTGCATGCTGTTTCAGTATAGTCTGTGGGGAGAGTAAATAAGTCAGCTCCTGCTTTTTGTTATAATAATAAAAATAGCTGGCCAGCCTATGCAGCACATGGTGGTGGTGATGGCCACTACATGCAGCATAGGGGTCCAGGCTCAGGTGTGATGACAATGTTCAACAGCCAGCACATGCAGCATGTGGCAGTGGGGAGCAGCCAGTGCATGCAGTGTGGGGGTGAAGGCTAAGGTGTGATCAGCCAGCCTATGCAGCACATGGTGGTAGTGGGCAGCCATCACATGCAGTATAGGGGCTCAGGTGCCATGGCCATGGTGAGCAGCCAGCACATGCAGTGCAAGCAGTTGTAAAAAAGCCAGATGCACTGCTGCACTGGCACACTGCACCACACACATGCCACACTGCCATGCACACAATTGGAGTGGAGTTAGGTAAACAAGAAAAACCACATGGAAAATTTAACTAATGACCATGCTCCCATTCTTCAATAGATTATTTCCTTTTATTCTGTGTTGCTACATATATCTTCAACTGTGATCATGTCTTATTAGTTGATATTTCAATCCAACAGGTGTTTACTCTATCTTCACATTTTGCAAATCTCTTGGTCAGTTCTGTTCATACCATCTCTTTAAACAATAATATGTTGGGCAGAATGTTCAGACAAGGACATGGATCAGTAGTGATCATTGTCACTACAATCCACCTGTAATGATATGATTCTATTGGTTTTACAGTCTACAATAGTGACCATACAGTTGATATTTCTATTTTGCTTTGTGTTTTTGCAGTTTTAAGAGGTGTTTTTTCTGTCCTTCTATCTATTTGTAACCTACAATACTACTGCATTCCATCATTGCTATAGGTATGGGTTTTCATGGCTGATAGCCAGTGATGATCAATAGGGATGGGGACAGGATGGGGACATTCATAAGGTCTGTTGCAACTTATGTATAATCACACATAAATATTTGATTCTGTCTTATTTAGTCAATTATGCAATACAACAGGTGTATACTTTACAGCTGGAGAGATAATTGGAATTGGTCTGTGAGTTGGGGTTGGTCTGTAAATTGGACTTGGTCTGTAGATAGATAGCATATTATTTCCTTATATTTTCAGTTGCAACAACCTATGTATACTTTCGCAGATGATGTCCCATTATTCCATGTTGCAATGCAATAGGTCTTTACTTTATGGCTGGAGAGGCAATTGGAATTGGTCTGTAGGTTGAGATTGGTCTTTAAATTGGACTTGGTCTGTAGACAGATAGAGTAATGTGTCCTTTCATTTTCTGTTGCAACAAGGTGTGTATACTTTCACAGATGATGCTTTATAACTCAATGTTGCAACACAACAGGTTTTTACACTAGTTACTATACAATTAGCAAGGACTCATTTCTTTCATCTCTATTTGTCTTTGTTTATCTCTAGTTCATTTTGTGCTTGTGGCTGAGCCACTTACTATACTACCATGGACACATCCTAGGTCATGTGACTCTGTTGATTGCTGTGCAATCATCATTGATCCATGAACCTTATTTACTTGTACTATCTTTCAGACTCTGGTTTTGTATAAGTAGTTGAAGGACTGGTGGTCTTAAAACCCCAGTCTTGTCAACTTTGCAATCTAGGGACGTTCCTTAACTGTGCTTGACCCAAGCTCATTACTATCTTGCTCTAACTCTCAGAACTAAGTTTAAGATCTCTAAGTCATTCTAGGCATTGCTAAGACATCCTAAACTCATTATTCTGGATCCTTGTTTAGTCATTGGTGGTATCATCCTCATCACTATCTTGTTGATCCCTTTATTCATTGTCATCTGGAATGGTTATTATGCTTACCAAGTGCATACCAACTACCTTGTTTCCAGGGGTATTGTAATATCAAACCTTCCCTAAGACTGTCCAATAGGCCACTCTTAGCAAGTGCCACTAGAGATGAAGCAGACAATCAACACTTTTAACATTTAATAAATGATACAGCAACTCTGTAAGTGATTGCTAGCAGGAGACACATCTGGACTAGAAGAATGAATGACAGTACAATGGAACTAATGAGACACTACAGGTTTGGTCCCCCAGGCTGACATGTTGACTTTATCTTGGTCTTCAGCTTACTGCTTGTACTTCACAACAGTCAGAATATGTTTGTTCTGTGCTGCTGTCATTGGTGAGGATATATGAAGTTAATTATGCTCTGGCTTGGTCAGTGTCAGCACAGAAAGTGTTCCATCCACTCATTGCTAAGAGCGGCCTAATGGACGATCTTAGGGAAGATCTAAAAGGTTACTCCTGGTAACCAAGGTTCGGATATTGGCGTGATGAACGTAATAGAGATTCCGGATGACGATGAAGAATGGGATCAATGATATAGTTATGAGGATGATTCCACCAATGACGATACGAGGATCCAGTTTTAACTTAGCATAAGACGTCTTCAACTAGGTTTATAGAGTTCTTAGGCTTAGTTTTTGAGAGGGAAATGAGGTGATAATGAGCTTAGTTCAAGTGCAGTGTAAGGAAGATCCCTAGATTGCGAAGTTGACAAGACTGGGGTTTAAGACCGCCAGTTTGTCAACTATTTATACAAGAATTGAGAACTAAGTATAGTAAAGTTGCACAGTAAGGCACAGTAAGTAAACGAATATGTGCAGTAAAGCGCAGTAAATATGAGTCCATGTGATATAAGTGGCTCAGCCACAAGCGCAACATGAACATGAGATAAACAAAAGTAAATAAAGGCGAGAAAGGAGAGTCCTTGCTAATTGTATAGTAATAGTCCTTAGCAAGTAAATGTTATAATAAATAAAGAAAGATAAAGGAAAAAGATAAGTCTAATATAGTACCTGGAGCTAAGCTCACACTTAAGTATCTAGATACTTAAGTACTATATTAGAGAAAGGAAAGGAGAGTCCTTACTAAGTAAAGTGGAGCTAAGCTCACACTTGTAGTAATAATACTACACTTTACTTGTAAGTAAGAAAAAAGAAAAAGAAAAAGAAAAACCGAAACCGTTACGAGGTGCCAAAGCAAGTGCCTCGTAACACTCATCCTGTGCTTTGCACCCTGTGATCATGTAGTTGTGCTACTGGTGTTCTGATCAGCATCTGTGAAGACTCAGACATGTATGAGTAGAACAAGAGACAAATCACTATTGCTCATGCAGTGAAGACAACATATATGTATACAGGAGCAAAGCACACAGATCATTGAGGAGTAGTGGTTGTAAGTGTGTTCAACAGTAGTCCAAAAAGGAAATCAGAACATCATTTGGCACCCCCCCTTACTGTGGACACACTTCAAGGAGTCCAAGATTAGAGTGATGGAAAGGAAAAGAAGAAAAGGGAAGTGATTTCATGAGTGTATCTGCTGTAATGAGGTGCAAGGGGAGGGGAAGGCAAAGTATAGTAACAGTAAGATCATCAATACACTGACAGATAAAATGAAAGTGTATATCAATGTGTTTTGAACCTCATCCCATAATTGGGTTGTTTGCAATGTCAATAGACCCCTTGTTGTCCCCATGTAGCACCATTGGTTGCAGCTGTGCCATTCCTATCTCTGTCAACAGTGACCTTAACCATTTGCTTGTGCTGTGACTTGGGATAAGGCTATGTACTCCATTTCCATCAAGGAAAGAGATACCATGTGTTGCTTGTGAGATGGCCAGGCTATTGCATCTCCAGCAGAGAGGAAGATGCTAAGAGTGGCCTATTGGATGGTCTTAGGGATTGGTCAATGTGGTGCTCCTGGCAATGAGATGGCTGTAATAGGCAACATGAGTATTCCTAGTGATGATGAAGATAGGGATTAACAAGATAGTGATAAGGATGATACTGCCAATGACTAAATGAGGATCCAGGATGATGAGTTTAGGATGTCTTTAGCAATGCTTAGTGACTTAGAGATCTCAGACTTAGTCTGTAGGGTTGTGAAGCAAGCGAAGGTGAGTTGAGATCAAGCACAGTAAAGGAGAATGCCTAAATTGCAAAGTTGACAAGACTGGGGTTTAAGATCACCAAGCTTTCAACTACTTGTACAAAACTGGGTGTTCAAAAGATAGTACAAGTATTTAAAGTTCACTGATCAATGATGATTGTGCAGCCATCAACAACATCATGTGACCAAGTCACATCCATAGTAAACTACAAGTAAGTAGCCACAAGCACAAGATGAACAAGAGATAAACAAGGATAAACAAAGATGAGATTGAATCAGTCCTTGCTAATTGGATAGTAATAGTCCTTAGCAAGTAAATGTTATAGTTCATAAATAAAGAAAAAGATGTGGACACTTTATAGTACTTGGAGTAAAACTCACAGTGCAGTATGTAAATACTGTAGTACTATAAAGGAAGAGAGATAGAGTCCTTACTAAATAGAGTGGAGCTATGCTCACAGCTGTAGTAAAACTACACTCTAATAGTAAGTAAGATAAAAGAAAAGAAAAAGAAAAAGAGAATGAAAGAAAAGGAAACTGTTATGAGGTGCCAAAGCAAGTGCCTTGTTATAGAAGACATACACCCCCATTGACTTTCTGTCATCATGATCAGCCACCCAATCTGAAAAACTGATCAGTCCCACTGAGGACTAGTGTAAAAACATGTTGTGTTGCAACATTGAATTATAAAGCATCATCTGTGAAAGTATACATAGTTTGTTGCAACATAAAATAAAAGGAAATAGTACTCTATCTATCTACAGACCAAGTCCAATTGCCTCTCCAGCTATAAAGTAAAGACCCATCCTATTGCATTGCAACATTCTTCACCAATGTCCCTATCCTATTCATGTCCTTGCCCTGCCCCTGTCCCCATCCCTAGTGTAAGAACCTGTTGCATTGCAACATGGAGTAATAGGACATCACCTGTGAAAGTATATATACCTTGTTGCAACAGAAAATGAAAGAAAACAGTACCCCATCTATCTATTGACCACATCCAATTTACAGACCAACCACAACCTACAGACCAATTCCAATTGCCTCACCAGCTATGGAGTAGAGACCTATCCTATTGCATTGTAACATTAACCAAAGCAGGCATAGTTAAATGAGTTGCAACAATGTCCCTGTCCCCATGTATAGTGTAAAAACCTGTTGCATTGCAGCACCAAGTTATAATGCATCATCTGTGAAAGTATACATAGCTTATTGCAACAGAAAATAAAGGGAAATAGTACTCTATCTATCTATAGACCAAGTCCAATTTACACACCAATTCCAATTGCCTCTCCAGCTATAAAGTGCAGACCTGTCATGTTGCAACATTGACTAAATAAGCCATAATCAAGTATTTGACTGTGGCATTATACATAAGTTGCAACAGACCTTATCCATGTCCCTATCCTGTCCCCATCCATATTAATAATCACTGGCTGTCACCCATGAAAATCCATACCAATAGAAATGATGGCACATGGTGGTATTGTAGATTATGAATAGATACAGGACAAAAACAAACACCTCTAAACTGCAATAAAATTGAATACAGAAAAAAACATTCTACCCAACATATTATTTAAAGATATGGTATCAACAGAACTCACCAAGAGGTTTGCATAATGCCAAGAAAGGGTAAATGTCTATTGTATTGTAACATTAACTAATAAGACATGAACACAGTTATATATATATATGTTGCAACAGAGAAGAAAGGGAAGCCATGTTAGATCTAAACAGAAGTAGATGAACAATAGGCACAAACTTGAATAGAATTGATGGTTTTGTTGACAGAACATATGCATTGTATTGTCTGTGTCCATCATACCTGTCATGTTGTATGTTGTAGGGAAGTTGAAGTATTTTATGTGAGTTGAGGGTGAATGAAAGAAAGGAAAAGAGCACATGATGTCTATCTGCCAGTGTGTGCCAGTGCAGCTTCCCAGGTGGAGCACCTCATGCATGGTGCATGTGTACATGAAACATATGCCAGCACACACCTCAGGCAGGATGTCATGCATGACATCCTTGCAGCATGGGCACATCTGCTGTGGGCAGATGCTAGTGCACATGCATGGTGGTGGATGTGGGCATTTGGTCAACATGCACATGTTGGGTGGGATATCAATGGGCTGTGTGTGTGCATGCACAGGTATCAGTGAGCAGAGCTGCCACCACAACATGTGTGGCTGAGAGTAGTGTGGACCTGTGCAACTTCATGTGCTGCATGGTCACCAGCCAGCACCTTGACCACACACCACACCTCATGCTCATGCCACACCTGCATGGCCTCACTGAGCAAGGAGAGCTTGCTGCTGCCTGCACAGCTTAGCATGCTGGTGCTCTTGGCAGCAGTGCTGCTGGATGTGGTGTTGGACATGCTACTGTGGCTGGTGGATGCAGGTAGGGATGTGCTATCAGCAGCAGTGGCACATAGAATGTTGCAAAATCCATTCTTTGGAACCTGGCAAATAATAATAAAAACAGCAGTGTAAAGACTGTACTATAGGCTGTACACAATACACAAACATGAAGGTGAATCAGGCACACAGCATGCATACATGTGCACTATAGCAGCAACCACTCAGGTGGCATGTCATGGGACTTGAATGTGAGTCAGTTGGTGATGCCAGTAGGGAGATCTATGGAGTGGCACTGCCAGAAGCTAAGAGCAAGTGCAAGGATGTTGCAGGTGAGGTAAGTGAGCTTCTGGAGGGGGAGGGTCATGAGGGTGCCAGTGGGAGGATGCTGGGCTGGGTGCAAATGGCATGAAATGTGGGGGTGTCAGTGGGGAAGAAGGTGTGTGGCAGGACAAAAAGCATACTGGAGTTGATGGTGGTGAGGTTCTTGAAGGGGGTGAGGAGGAGCATGAAGATAATACTTATGGAGAAGATCTGCATGCTACCATCAGACATGTAGAGTATGAAGGCCAGCATGTGGAGTAATTTTGTGGGGGAGAGGGTGAGGTCCCAAGTGTGCTTCTCCTTGAGGGCTTCATAGGACTGGCTGGCACTGTGGATGTGTAGCACATGAAGATTGTGTGACACATGACCTGATCAATACTGGCAAGTCTGTGTATGATCTATCCAAGTCACTGCCATCCCTACACCCACATCATCTTGAGTGGATGTGGGCAGGGCAGGTGGGCAAGTTGCTGCATTGTGTTGGTACAGTGGTGGCATGAGTGAGGTGGTGGCCACCCACTGTTGGTAAAGCAGCAGTGTAGGTGGGGAGGTGGTGGCTGCACTGTGCTGATACAATGGCAGTGTGAGTTGGGTGGTGGTGGCCATGCACTGTTTGTACAGTGGTGGCACAGTGGGTAGGGGGCTGTGCACTTACAGATCAAGTTCCAGGACTCTGGCTGCATGATGCTCCCATTGATCGTCATCATACCAGACTCTAGCACATGTCACTGTGGGAGGCACAGTGAGATCAGTTTTTTTCCAAATGTGGAGCACATGACATGACTTACATAGTACTTGATGGAGCAGTTGTGGAAGTTGGTCAATGTGACCCACTGTGGCAGTGTGGGCAGGATGGTGGGTGTCTTTTTTGCCCCACCTAGTATGTGTATGCAGTGGTGGTGCACATGCATGGGCATGGGCATGGATGGGGCAGGTGCAGAGCATGTGTTCAGCAGCAATAATAATAATAATAATAATAATAATAATAATAATAATAATAATAATAATAATATGTACAGTGGTGATGTGGGTGCACAGGGGGCACAGGAGGATGGACATGCCAACTGCCCACATCATCTTGAGTGGACACAGGTGGGGCAGGCAGGTAAGTTGCCAGGCCATGCTGGTATGGCAATGGCATGGGTGGCCAGGTGGTGGCCACCCACTATTGGTACATCTGTCAGTGGTGCCTACTGCAAATGGGGATGTGGAGCATGCACCAATGGCAATGTCCAAGATGTGCTAGGCCACCTTGACATCTGGAGACTGGCTAGACACAGATCAATGGGAGAAAAGTCGGTGAAGAGTGAGAGGGAGAGGGAG
Organism: Albatrellus ellisii; assembly: GCA_003314395.1. Lineage (NCBI taxonomy): Eukaryota > Fungi > Basidiomycota > Agaricomycetes > Russulales > Albatrellaceae > Albatrellus > Albatrellus ellisii. Next base: position 16,279 of record QLPN01000602.1, read on the forward strand.
AGGGAGAGAGGAGGGAAGGAGGGAGGAACATATCAATCACCCACATCATCTTGAGTGGACATGAGCAGGGCAGGAAGGCAGGCAAGTTGCCATGCTGTGCTGGTAGAGCAGCAGCATTGTGGGCAGGGTGGTAGTGGCTGCACACTGTTCATACTGTGGTGGTGTGGGTGAGTAGGGTGCCATGTGCTGTTGACACAGCAGCAACATGGGCACATGGGTGGGCACAAAAGGAGGGACATACCACTGGCTCATGTCATCTTGAGTGGATGTGGACAGTGAGCCAGCAAGCTGCTGTGCTGTGCTGGTACAGTGGCAGCATGTGGGGGAGGGTGTGTGGCTGCAGAGCCAGATAATCTGTTGGGATAGCAAATGAGTCAGCTGAGATCCTGCATGCAATTTGCTTTTTCTTATAATGAAAAAGATATGCAGCCTGGCTATGCAGCACATGCTACATGGCCAGGTGTGATGACAATTGTTGAGCAGCCAGCGCATACATCACATGGCAGTGGTGAGCAGCCAATATGCATGTAGTGTGGGGGTAGAAGCTCAGGTGTGATGAGCAGCCCATGGATGCAGCCATGGCAGTAGTGAGCAGCCAATATGCATGTAGTGTGGGTGTAAGATGGCAGTCCTACATATCCCATAAGGGAGACCGGTGCACACTAACTTAAGGATCACTCCAAAAGAAAGGATTTGCCAGCCATAACAAGCTGGAGTATATTCGCTATCTACAGAGAACCTATATACTACAGCTATAAGCGCACGGACCAGTGCAGTAACTATAGGGCAGGTCTATGAAGACAATACCCACAGTAGACTATGACATCATGCACAGCATGGGCACATCCAGAAGAGAAGCAGTAAAAGGACAGTAAGTAGATAAAGATTAGATCAGATCAGATAGACTGAAAGGAAAGATGATCTAATCTAATCTAATCAAAAGTAAAAGTAAAAGAAAAGAAAAGAATAAAGAAAGGAATAAATGCTCCATAAACGAAGCCTGACAGTGGGGGTAGAAGCTCAGGTGTGATGAGCAGCCCATGGATGCAGCCATGGTAGTAGTGAGCAGCCAGGATGTGCAGCATGGGGGCAGTAAGCAGCAGTGCAAAAAGCCAGGATGTGTGCACTGGCATGCTGGGTGTGGCACACCATGTGCATGCCATGATGCCACACACTGCCACACACAGATTGTAGCACCATTATCTGAACCACATGGGATTTTTGACTTACGACTGTCCTTCCATAATAATATAGATGCACTGTCTATCTACTATAATAATGGGACTATGATTGGTAAGCAGTCCCACATTAGGGAAAAATGGTGTGTGAGGAGGTTGACACATGGTTGAGGTATTGGTGCTACAAAGACCATCTGCCCCTGGTGTGGTGCACCATGCATGGCAATGTGGTGCAGCACATCCTGGCTTTTCACAACCACCTGCACTGCTGCTCACTGCCCCCACGCTGCATGCTCTGGCTGCTCACTACTGCCATGACTGCATGCATGGGTTGCTCATCACACCTGAGCTTCTACCCCCACATTGCATCCACTTGGCTGCTCAACATTGTCATTACACATGTCTATGCTGCATGTGTTCACTGCTTATCTTTTTTATTATAACAACAAGCAAATTGCATGCAGGAACTGACTCATTTGTTGTCCCCACAGACTATGACTCCCTCCCTCCCTTGCTGCCACTGTACCAGCACAGTGCAGCAGCTTGCTAGCTCACTACCTGTGTCCACTCAAGAGGACATGGGCAATTGGTATGTCCATCCTCCTGCACCCACCCACACACCCACACTACCACTGTGGCAACAGCATATGGCCCCCTACCTGCCTGTGTGGCCACTGTTCAAACAGTGCACTGCACATGGCCCAGTACTGCACCTCCACTGTGGTATGCTCAACAGGCACTGCATGGTTGAGGTGCTGGCTGGCAACTGCACAGTGCACAAGGTTGCATGGGCCTGTGCTGCTCTTGTTGGAATATACATGGATTTTGTTCAGCTCCACCTCATACACATTAATACACATCTTCATTACATCCCTTCACTTACATCTTATCTTATCACTCTACACCCACTTACATCTCCTCTACCATGCCCTCATACTACATATTCACCTCCACTTAAACTCTATTCCACAAACACTACAATCCCCACATTCTGCAGTCTCCTTAGACATTCTTCATGATGTCTAATGTCTTCTCTCCACTCCACAACATCTATTGCTGCACCACATACCACATCCTCATTGCAGCAATGCACACCACATTCTTCCTGATTTGCAGTGTCTGCTCATTCCTGGCTTCACAGCTCTCAGCCATGCATGTTGTGGCAGTGGTGGTGGCATCATGGGGCAACTTGAACCATGGTGCATAGAGCACATCAAAGCTGGCATGCATGTTTAGCATTGTAAGGGATGCAATGGGGCACTCACAGGTTGAGCAGGAACCAGTGCTGGCCTGCAGAGATGACATCAGTCAGAGGTGGCCTAAGAACTATGAACAACATGTAATGTGGTGAGTGCCAGGTACACTTGGGGTGGTGTGCACATGCATGTGCATAGTGTGCTGAGTGGTGTGTATCCATTTAACTGGCAGGAGGCAGGCCTTGGAGGCTTTGAATGTATATGTTTAGTCATGTCCATTGAGTTGAGTGTGGCTTATCTCAGGGTGGAAGGTGTCCATCCTGCCTTACTTTCCCAGCCAGATCTCCAGAGCTTGTGCATCTTCCAACTCCCTTAACATGCCCCCATCAACAAACCCATTCTGAACAAAAGGTATGATACCATCTTTGTTGGTTGTGGCAGTGGAGGCTCCACAGGCTTGGTGTGTCCTGCATTTGAGCTGATATAAATTGTTTTCATTGATCATATGGTTAGTGTTATGCAGCTCTGTACAACAAGAAAGCCACTGTCATCAAGGAGAGTGGACACCTTAGAGGGACCTGTGTCAACATTGGTATGTTCATCCTCACCAGATACATGTTGACCTAATTGCCTCATATTATACAGGATGCATACTGAGTAAGGTGCATTCAGTGATGGTCACTTCATGCATCTATCATGTATTTCTCTAGATTATGTGGCATACTGCTGACATTGTGGACAAACTGTGTCATGCCACTGAGGGATACCACTTCTCACTCCCCCATAATGGTGTGATGTTCACCTGGGCGAAATTCAAGTCCCAGTGTGGCACCTATATCTGATGGTCAAACAGCATCTACAACACCAACCTTGGTAGAGAGGGTGTTGCACACCACAATGGGTATGCAAAATTCCTGTCTCCTGACACCATCCAGATTACCTGCCTGGATGGCACAAACTACAATATCCTTGCTGACAAGGTAATTCATGCCACAGGTGGATGGCCAACCATTCTCACTGATGGGTCCATCCCTGGTGCATTGCTGTCATTAGTGCAGGCTACATTGCTTTTGAGCTCACTGGTGTCCTCTGCACCCTTAGCTCTGAGATGCATCTCATAATCCACCATGACAAGGTTCTCTGTACATTTGATCTGATGCTGCAGGAGACTCACTCACTGGATGGAGTGCATAGGCATTAACCTGTGCAAGAACAAAATAGTAGTGAGGGTTGACAGAGAGCACACTGAGATGCTGACTATGCACATACAATGGTGAAATGATTGAGGTTGACACCCTTCTTTTGGTTATTGATTGTCATATGAATACTGAAGATCTCAGTTTGGAGGATGTTGGCTGTTAGACAATCAGGATGTGCAAGGCATCAACAGTACCTGTCACCATTGTGGCCAGCCAGTGTCTGTACTTTTATCTTCATACCTGCATGCATACTAGTTGAATTTATTACTCACTGCACAATGCTAACCATGCCCTCACCCCATCTTGTCTTCATCTTATCTTTATCCAATCTTATCTCCTCATCTTGTCTTATCATTCATCCTATCTTATCCATATCTCATCTTATCTACATCTTTACATCTTATTCTTCTCTCTTCTGATTATCTCTTTACTTATCTCTTTTGGTTGGTTTACACATTGCAGCTCTGTCCAAACTCTATCTTACTTACACTATATCTTCTCTCTCCTCATCATCTTACAACTCTAGCCAAAAATCTGCATTGCATCTATCTTCTTCTACACTCTGTCACCATCTGTTATTGTCTTCTTCTAGTCTCCTTCTGTAAGACAGTAGTCTCGCATATCCCATAAGGGAGACTGGCACGCACTAGACTGAGGTATCACACCAAAGAATAGGATTTGCCAGCCATAACAAGCTGGAGTATATTCAACTATCTACAGAGAACCTATATACTACAGCTATAAGTGCACGGACCAGCGCAGTAACTATAGGGCAGGTCTATGAAGACAATACCCGCAGTAGACTATGACATCATGCGCAGCATGGGCACATCCAGAGTCTAAGCATGAAGCGACAGTAAGATGAGTAAGATAAGATCAGATCAGATGGACTGAAAGGAAAGATGATCTAATCTTATCTAATCAAAAGGAAAACTAAAAGAAAAGTAAAGAATAAAGAAAGGAATAAATGCTCCTAAAACGAAGCCTGACACCTTCATCATCTGTCATATGCCCTCCATGATTATCACTACATTATCAGGCCTTAGTGCTGTATCTTTCATCTATAGCACTGAAAGCTAATTTCTGTCCAGACATCATCTTCCTGTCTGTTGCACTCATACACTGATTTGTACAATACATACTCCATGTAATAGCTTTGGCTTCAAGGGTCCCTGTTGAAAATAAGGGGACAGTGTTGCAAGCAGCAGGAAAGACACAACCATGTGATGAAGAGCCTTAGCAGCTAGATGTAAAGATAGTGACATCCACAAGAATCTCCAGACATATGGTCTGAAGATGTCCAGGGTTCCCAAGACTAGGTCCTGAGTGAGGTGCATCTGTATTGGTGAAGAAAGACAGGATGCTGAATGGAGAAGAGCAAGGTGTATGACAGATAGGGAGGTACACAGAGAGAGACAACTAAAGCTTACCTCAGCAATAGTGAGATGTGCTGAGGTGTAAGTGTAAAAAGGAAGAGTTTATATAGTAGAGTGATGGTATAGTTCAAGAGGAGCTCTCACTGTAAGAGCAAAGACTCAACAAGAAAGGAAATGATATCCATGTGATAATCAGATCCACATGAAAGGCCATCCAGTGCAATAAGTGACTGGTGGGAAAAGATGAAAAGAACAAGAGTCATAAGGATGTACACAATGCATAAGAGTAGGACCAGCATCTGTAGAGTAGAGAAATCAACACCTGTTGATCAGGTTGTGCACTGTGCCATTTGCAGGGATGGACAAGAACAAGGATGGACAGGTGTGGGGCATGCAAACTGCAAGGATGTTATGCATGACATCCTGCCCAACATGTGCACAAGAATGTAAGGAACATCAACATCATACAGGATGCATGCATTATTCTTGCTAAGAGTGGCCTATTGGACAGTCTTAGGGAAGGTTTGTGATAATTATACCCCTGGTAACAAGGTAGTTGTTGATATGAGGCACTTGCTTTGGCACCTTGTAACATGTTTTCTTTTTTCTTTTCTTATCTTACTTACTATAAGTATTGTATTAACAACAGCTGTTGAGCATAGCTCCTACTTATAGTAAGGACTCTATCTCTTTTTTTATAGTACTACAGTATTTATATACTGAAGTTGTGAGTTTTACTCCGAGTACTATAAAGCTTCTTCATCTTTTATATTTTCTCCTATTTATTATAACATTTACTTGCTAAAGACTATTACTATACAATTAGCAAGGACTTGTCTTATCTTGTTTTTGTTTATCTTTGTTTATCTCTCATTCATTTTGCACTTGTGGCTGAGCCACTTACTATATCTACAGATGCATCTTAGATCATGTGACTTCATTGATTGCTGCACAATCATCATTGATCCATGAACCTTATCTACTTGTACTATCTTTAGCACTCTGGATTTGTATAAGTAGTTGAAAGTGTTGTTATATAAGGTTCTTCACCAACTTTCTTATCTTTGGATTTCCAGACTTTGTGTTACATTTACTTGTATCTTTATTTGTGCTCATGGGTTTGACCTGCTACTTCACACATACATGTGGCACACTCTTATAGTTCTAACTCCGCAGTTACACATAGTATAAGGGAGTCCTCGGTGGTGCAGCTAGTTCTCTAGTTGCTCACTTTGGACTTCAGGTACTGTCATTATCTTCCTATCTTGTTTACTTAGTTGCTCACTTTGGACTTCAGTCCCCCACTTAGTGTGGTGTCTAGAGTACTCCTTGTTGCAATCCCACAAGTCTTTTATTGTCCTTTAACAGAAAGCCTGGTGGTCTTATAACCCAGTCTTGTCAACTTCACAATCTAGGGATTCTGCTACAATTGCACTTGACCTAAGCTCACCATCATCTCAATTAAACCTTAAGACCCAAGTCTAAGATCTCTAAGTCACTCTAAGTGTCACTAAGACATCCTATGTCAGGCCACTCCTATTTTTCTCTATATTTCTTATACCTCTATCATCATAGATCTTATAATTGCTCCTGATCTATCAAAGCAATTCTCATGGTCATGCATTCCTCTTGTTTGTCCTTATTGGCTGATGATGCATATGTCAGGGGGGGGCACAGGTTGAACTACAGGGGGGAGGGGTGCCAACTGAAGGAGTAAACTAGAAGGACAATACTGTATTGTAAGTATGGTAGGGTTTTGTTGCTTGGACTCTTCAGCTTCTAGCTAGGGGTATATATATGGTTGGGACATGTATAACTAATCTCTGATGAGGGATTATTGCTACTGATAGATAGTGGTAATACAAGGATATCTATGTATGGGTGACAATAGATAACTAAGAATAGAATAGTGGTTACTCATCATAATTTGTTGTTATAGTAACTATCACATGCATTGTCATGGGTGAGAACAGGATGACTCATTGACAGAATGTGGGAATGGTTAGTTCCCACACAATGCTTCTTAATCAGAAGAGAAGGCAGATATAAGCTTTAAGGTTTAATTTGACATGAGAGTATTGGATACCATATGGGGGCAGAGGTTATCTCCTAGGGGATAATGTACACCCAGGCATTGCTGGATAGTGTATTCTATGGTTACAATAATGTTACTAACATACATACCTGAGACATATTTCTAGGGTTAGGGTCATGTAGTTTTCACACCTTGGACCAATAGACCAAGACTTATGTAAGGGGCCAATCTCAACCCAAAAATGTAGGCAAAATCAACATTACATAAGCAGGTGCTAAAGCACTCAAAAATCGAAAAAATACACAGCCATAGCTCATCCTTGTCTTGGTGCTACTCCTCCTACTTCATTGTCAACATAACTTGTTCCTCAGAACTCTCTATGGCTGCAGATTTTTTGGATTTTTTTGGATTTTTGAATGCTTTAGCACCTGCTTATGTAATGCTGATTTTGCCTACATTTTTGGGTTGAGATTGGCCCCTTACATAAGTCTTGGTCTATTGGTCCAAGGTGTGAAAACTACATGACCCTAACCCTAGAAATATGTCTCAGGTATGTATGTTAGTAACATTATTGTAACCATAGAATACACTATCCAGCAATGCCTGGGTGTACATTATCCCCTAGGAGATAACCTCTGCCCCCATATGGTATCCAATACTCTCATGTCAAATTAAACCTTAAAGCTTATATCTGCCTTCTCTTCTGATTAAGAAGCATTGTGTGGGAACTAACCATTCCCACATTCTGTCAATGAGTCATCCTGTTCTCACCCATGACAATGCATGTGATAGTTACTATAACAACAAATTATGATGAGTAACCACTATTCTATTCTTAGTTATCTATTGTCACCCATACATAGATATCCTTGTATTACCACTATCTATCAGTAGCAATAATCCCTCATCAGAGATTAGTTATACATGTCCCAACCATATATATACCCCTAGCTAGAAGCTGAAGAGTCCAAGCAACAAAACCCTACCATACTTACAATACAGTATTGTCCTTCTAGTTTACTCCTTCAGTTGGCACCCCTCCCCCCTGTAGTTCAACCTGCACCCCCCCCCTGTATGTCATCTGATCTCTGATCAGCCTGTTCTATCTTTAGCTATACTTCATTCTCTCACTTGTCAGGATCATCAAGCCTACAGCAGACATCCGTAGCACAAGACCACTGACTCCCAACATATCCCTGCTCTCCTTTGGAGAGGCTTACTGGGAGCTGCCTTGGATCTAGGCCAAGGGGTGAGAGGACTCAGCCATAGAAGAAGGGGATGAACCAGCTGTAACAAGCTGGAGTCTATTCATCTAGCTACCTAACTACTTATAGTACTATGGATCGTGCACAGACCAGGCACAGTACCTAAGGGCAGGTCAAGCAGTAACTAAAGCACAGCATGTGTGGGAACACAGCTTACAGATGCGCAGCAGCTGTGGGAACAATCCCTGAGAAGACCGTAATGACAGTAAGTAAGATATCTAACAAGATAAGATGTAAAAGATAATATGAAGATCTTATCTTATCAGATGATCTAAAGAGAAACAATAAAAGAAAGAAATAATAACGGTAGGGAATAAAGTCAGTGGTAGGAGTCTGACACCACCCCCATCATCAATCTCCCTGGTAAAAAAACACAGTCACCTCCTCACAGTCCCTCAAGTCCCAGTATCAGTAGCCCATAGGATCACTCCTCTATGCCACAATCATCTCCAGGCCCAACATTTCCTTCAACATCAAAAAATTCTCCAATCTGAAGAACATCTGATGGCCACAAAGCATGTCCTTCACTACATAAGGGGATCACTGCACTATCAATCAGACTAGTGTAAAAACCTGTTGCATTGCAACATTGAGTTATAAAGCATCATCTGTGAAAGCATCCATAGCTTATTGCAACAGAAAATAGTACTCTATCTACCTACAGACCCAACTTACAGACCAATTTCAATTATCTCTCCAGCTGACACATTACCAATTCCAATTGCCTCTCCAGCTATAAAGTAAAGACCTATTGTGTTGCAACATTAACTGAATCAGACATAGTTCAATAGGTTACAACATTCCTCACCAATGTCCCTATCCTGTCCCCATCCCTATTGATCATCAGTGGCTATCACCCATGAGAACCCATACATATAGCAATGATGTTATGAAGTAGTATTGCAGATTACAAATAGATAGAAGGGCAGAAATAAACACATAAACTGTGAAAGTACAAAGCAAAACAGAAACATCAACTATATGGTTACTATTGTAGACTGGAAAACCAATAGACCCATACCCAGGCATACCCATTGGCAAAGCCTGTGCAGGTGCATTGTACTGACAATGATCACTACCCATCTATGTCCCTGACCATGATCCCAGGAATACTGGACCTGTGTGAAAGGAAAGTAAAAGAGAAAATATAGTAATCAACACTGCCAAAGCATTTAAGTGTAGATCCATACAAATAGAAGAAAGACCAACATGATTGTACAGCCAAAGTACCCAGCTGACTTGCAGGCACAATGATACTCATTAATACAATACAGAAAAAATATAGCCTGAACATTCTGCCTAACATGTTATTGTTTAAAAGATGGTATGAACAGAAGTGGATGAACAATAGGCACAAAGTTAAATATAATTGATAGTTCTGTTGTAGGGAAGTTGAGGGTTTCTATGTGAGTTGAGGATGCATGAATGAAAGGAAGGAGGGCATGGATGTTCATCTGCCAGTGCACACCAGCACAGCTTTCCAAGCCCAAGCCAGGTGTGCACAGCACAATGCACACATGCAGGAGGAATGTGCAGCACACTGTGCAGTGGTGGCATGGGCAAGGAGGTGGTCACACTGTTTGTATTGCAGAAGTGCAGGCAGGCAGGGGGCTGTGCACTGTTGACACAGTGGCAACATGGACATGTGGGTGGGCACAGAAGAGGAGGTATGTACCAATCACCCACATGGATGTGGGCAGTGAGCCAGCAACTGCTGCACCATGCTGGTATGGCAGCAGTGTGGGTGTGCAGTGTCCTGATACAGCAGCTATCAGACTGGAGTCCAATATATCCCTGATGGGAGACTAGAACTAGAGCACTCTCTTGTAAGCACACAGCAAAAGAAAGGATATTCCAGCCATATCAAGCTGGGTATATTCAGCCATGCTACTGAACTACTTATAGTAAGCTAGAGCATGCACAGACCAGTGCAGTAACTACAGGGCAGGTCAGCCAGTACAATACTGCAGTACATAATAAGGGGATGTGCAGTATCCATGGGAACAGCCCTGTCTAGAACAGAAGGGACAGGAAGTGAGAGATTAGATCTGATCAACAAGATAAGATGAAGATAAAGGAGATCATATCTAATCTAATCAAGATAAACAGTAAAAGAAAGTCAAAATGATAAAGGGATAAATGCATCATAAAATGGTGCCTGACAGCAGCAGTGTGGGTGGCCAGGTGGTGGCCACCCACTGTTAGTACAATGGCAGTCTGGGTGGGGTCATAGTGGCCATGCACTGCTCATACAGTGGTAGTGCAAGCAGGTAGGGGGCTGCATGCTGTTGACACAGCAGCAGTGTGGGCACATGGGTGGGCACAGTGTGCCTCAAGGCCTGGAAGCAGTGGTCAGAATTATTACAAGGCACTTGCCTTGGCACCTCATAATGGGTTTCTTTTCCTTTTCCTTTTTCTTACTTACTATTGAAGTGTAGCATTATATACTACAGCTGTGAGCTTAGTTCCACTTTACTTAGTAAGGACTCATCTTTCCCTTATAGTATTTTAGTATTTACATACTAGAGTGTGAGCTTGGCTCCAAGTACTATAAGGCATCTTATCTTTCCTTTATCATTCTTTATTTATTTACATTTACTTGCTAAGGACTATCACTATACCATTAGCAAGGACTCATCTTCTTTCATATCTATTTGTCTTTGTTTATCTCTCACTTCACTCACACTTGTGGCTGTCCACTTAGTTTACTATGGACACATCTCTGGTCACATGATCTTGTTGATTGCTGTGCAATCATCATTGATCAGTGAACCTTATTACTTGTACTATCTTTAGGACACTCAATTTTGTATAAGTAGTTGCAAGACTGTGTTAATATCAGCCCAGGGACCTCAGGGGGCAATGAGGGAAAAGAAGTGAACCAGCTGGGAATTGAACCCAGGCCCTCCCACATACAAGAAGGGTGCTCTGACCAACTGAGCTACCAGTCCCTGTATAGGGCAAAGTGGGTTAAGCACAAAGTGTTGCAAGATGGGCTTTGCTTGACTACCAACAGACTGGCAGTCTTAAACCCCAGTCTTGTCAACTTTGCAACCTAGGGATTCTCCTATACTGTGCTTGACCTAAACTTGTCCTCATCTCACTTATTGTTACGAGGCACTTGCTTTGGCACCTCGTAACGCATTTCTTTTTTCTTTTTTCTCTTACTTACTAGTAAAGTGTAGTATTATTACTACAAGTGTGAGCTTAGCTTAGTAAGGACTTTCTTTTCTCTTATATAGTACTTAAGTATTTATATACTTAAGTGTGAGCATAGCTCCAAGTACTATACTAAGACTTATCTCTTTCCCTTTATCTTTCTTTATTTATTATAACATTTACTTGCTAAGGACTATTACTATACAATTAGCAAGGACTCGCTTTTCTCGTCTTTATTTACATCTGTTTACCTCTAGTTCATTTCACGCTTGTGGCTGAGCCACTTATATCACATGGACGCGTACTTACTGCACATTACTGCGCATGATCGTTTACTTACTGTGCAATACTGTGCAACTTTACTATAGTTAGATCTCCAGTTTTGTATAAATAGTTGACAGACTGGCGGTCTTAAACCCCAGTCTTGTCAACTTCGCAATCTAGGGAATCTTCCTTATACTGCGCTTGATCTAAGCTCGTTAATCACTCACTTCGCCCTCTTAAAAAACCAAAGTCTAAGAACTCTAAGTCACTAAAAACATCACTAAGCATCTTACACTCGTCACTCTGGATCTTCATATTGTTATTGGTGGAATTATTCTCATAACCATATCGTTAATCCCACTCTTCATCATCATCAGGAACCTCTATTACGCTCATCAAGCCAATATCCAAATCTTGGTTACCAGGAGTAACATTTTAGACCTTCCCTAAGACCATCCAATAGGCCGCTCTTAGCACTTATAATCTAAGAACTAAGTCTAAGATCTCTAAGTCACTCTAAGCATCACTAAGACATCCTAAACTCATTACTCTGGATCCTTGTTTAGTCATTGGTGGAATCATCCTTGCCACTATCTCATTGATCCCTCTCTTCACCATCATCAGGAACATTTATTACACTTATCAAGTGCATAACAACTGCTAAGAGTGGCCTATTGGATGGTCTTAGGGAAAGTTTGCAATAACTATACCTCTGGTAACAAGGTAATTGGTGTGTGCTTGATAAGTGTAGTAAACATTCCTGATGACAATGAAGAGTGGGATCAACAAGATAGTGATGAGGATGATACCACCAATGACTAAACAAGGATCCAGAGTGATGAGTTTAGGATGTTGTAGCAATGCTTAGAGTGACTTAGAGATCTTAGACTTAGTTCTTAGATGATGAAGTGAGATTATAGTGAGCTTAGGTCAAGTGCAGTATAGGAGAATTCCTAGATTGCAAAGTTGACAAGACTGGGGTTTAAGACCACCAGTCTTTCAACTATTTATACAAAACCGGAGTCCTAAGAATAGTAACTGTAAATAAGGTTCACAGATCAACAATGATTGCACAGCAATCAATGGAGTCATGTGACCTGAGACACATCCATAGTAAGCTAAAGTAAATGTAGCCACAAGTGTGAGTGAAATGAGAGATAAACAAAAGCAAATAAAGACAAAAAGGATGAGTCCTTGCTAATTGTATAGTATGAATAATCTAACAGAACATTGGAAATTAGTTCACCAAGTCCTCCAGTGCCTTATCAACAAAGATCCATTTCTGACACTGGAAAAATGCTTCTTCAAGAAGGAATCTATCAAATATCTTGGCATGATTATTTCCCATGATCAAGTTCACATGGACCCAGCTAAATTATTGGCAATTACTGAATGGCCTACTCTAAAAAAGGTCAAAGACATACAGTCATTTTTAGGGTTTGGAAACTTCTATCAACACTTCATCAAAGATTTTGCTAAAATGACCAAACCTCTCATGGAATTAACATGTAAAGACCAACCCTGGGAATGGAATGACACTTGACAGTCCACTTTCAAACAACTGAAACACATATTTACCACAACTCCAATCCTGCTGATACTGGATTTTGATGCCCCTTTCAAACTTGAAACAGATGCTTCTGACTTTGATTATGGTGCAATGTTATCCCAACATGGCCCAGATTCCCACTGGCACTCTGTCACCTACTTATCAAAACAAATGACTCTGCCAGAACATAACTATGTTATCTACAAAAAAGAATTACTTGCCATCATTTGTGCCCTTGAAACCTGGTGCCATTACCTTGAAGGAAGTCCTCACCCCATGGACATATGGTCTGATCATAAAAATCTTGAGTACTTCTCCATGGCTAAACAGCTTAACTGACATCAGGCCCAATGGAGCCTATTCCTTTCCCATTTCAACTTTTCGATTTCTCACTGTCCCAGTGCCCTCAATAAAGCTGATCATCTGACCAGGAGGCCAGACCATGAGGGGGTAATTTTGGATAATTCCAACATTACAGTGCTAAATCCAAAAGTATTCCACATTAATGCCATGGGAAGACACCTGACACCTACATGACCAAAGAATATCAGACAACAAATTATCAAACAACTCAAATCCAATACACTTTCCCAAGAAACATTCCAGAAATTCAAGAATCTTGGACCTCAGAAATTAACCCAAGGCATCCAAGAATGGAGTTATGAAGACAAACTCTTTCTTTTCCATGGAAAAATCTATATCCTGGACAACAAAGAATTAAGAAAAGAAGTTGTATGTATTCACCATGACTCAGCACCAGCCAGACACCCAGGAAGATGGAAAACACATGAACTCATCCAACATGACTACTGGTGGCCAGGAATGTCCTTATTTGTCAAAGCATACATAGAAGGATGTGCCACATGCCAATCAACCAAGAATAACACACATCCCACAAAAGGTCCACTTATTCCCACTGAAACTCCTGAAGAACCTTGGCAATATGTCACCACTGATTTTGTAACCAGTCTTCCAGAAGTCAATGGATTTGACTCAATCAGTGTCATCATTGACAAATTCTTGAAAGCTATTATTATCACACCATGCAAGAAGACCATCACTGCCTCAGAAACTGCACAACTATTCTTAGATCATGCATGGAAATGCTTTGGCCTTCCAGATAAAATCATTTCCAATTGAGGACCCCAATTCACTTCTAAAGTCACACAAGAAATCTGGAAAGCATTAGGAATCACCTTGGCAATGTCAACCACTTACCACCCACAATCTGATGGGGAAACAGAACACATTAACCAAGAAATAGAACAATATCTCAGAGCCCTTGGAGATCAATCACCAGCAAATTGGCTCAAACTACTCCCTTTTGCTGAATTCTCACACAATATGCTAAGAGCAGCCTATTGGACGGTCTTAGGGAAGAT
>QLPN01000608.1:0-14893 GCA_003314395.1 Albatrellus ellisii
TCTGTGGCCTAGCCCACACCACTATCTACCATGCCCTCACCACCCTCTACACCACTTGCCTCTTCCTCTCTTTCATTGGCTCATATCTGTGCAAACAAACCTGAAGTGCCCCCATGATCTCCACCAGTATTTTGAGGACCCCAAGTTCCACTTTGATCTTACCAAAATCAAATGTGAAAAATTCACACCTGATGCTGTGTGTTACAAAGCACTTGCTTTGGCACCTTGTAACTGTGCACGCAGGCTATGGCAGGCAGTGAGAAATAGTCACAAGTTGATTGTGTTTAGTAGTGTGTCCCCATAAGGGAGAAGAACAGATAGCATCTGCAGTGAGCAAGTGAGTGGGAGTGAATGGGAGTGAGTGACACAACATAGTAAGAGAGAGCTGCAAGGTATGGTGAGAAGATGTGAAAGATGGTGAAGAGCAGTACTCACTCAGACACGTAGTAAGACATCTGAGGAGTTGTAGTGTAATGTACCCATCTTATATAGTGGTGGTGGAGTAGAGTTGGAGCAGAGCGAGAATATAGAGAACAACAACTACTACGTATGGAGGGACATGCATCGTCCTGGAGTAAGTGGTGGAGTGGGTAGTATTCGGACTTGTAAGAAGTCCGAGAGATAGAAGGAGTAGATGTACATATGTGGTAGTAAGTAGTATGTATGGGATAGTGGGGAGGGAGCCGAACGAAATATACGTGTGTGTATGCGCTAGGTTTCAACAGTAACAGTTTTCTTTTCTTTTTTCCTTTTCTTTTTATCTTACTTACTATAAGTGTAGTCTTGACTGCAGCTGCTAAGAGCAGCCTATTGGATGGTCTTAGGGAAGATCTGTAATAATACCCCTGGTAACAAGATGGGGAATATGTGCTTGATGTGTGTAATAGATGTTCCTGATGATGATAATGAATGGGATTGATGAGATAGTGATGAGGATAATTCCACCAATAACTATATGAGGATCCAGAGTGATGGGTTTAGGATGTCTTAGCGACACTTAGAGTGGCTTAGAGATCTTAGACTTAGTTTGTTAGAGTGAGTTTGTAGTGAGCTTAGATCAAGTGCAGTATAGGAGAATCCCTAGATTGTGAAGTTGACAAGACTGGGGTTCAAGACCACCAGTTTGTCAACTATTTATACAAAACTAGTGTCCTAAGTATAGTAAAGTTATGCAGTAAGGCACAGTATTGTGCAGCAATACATGGTAATGCGCAGTAAATGCATAGTAAGACACATCCATTGTAAGTAATGTGACTTTGCCACAGACGTGAAATGAACAAGAGATAAACAAAGGTAAATAAAAGGTGAGAAGAAAGAGTCCTTGCTGATTGTATAGTAATAGTCCTTAGCAAGTAAATGTTATAACAAATAAAGAAAGATAAAGGAGAAAAAGATAAGTCTAATATAGTACTTGGAGCTAAGCTCACACTTAAGTATGTAAATACTTAAGTACTATAAAAGAGAATATAAATATGAGTCCTTACTGAGTAAAGTGGAGCAAAGCTCACACTTGTAGTAATAATACTACACTTTACTAGTAAGTAAGATAAAAGAAAAAGAAAAAGAGAAAAAAGAAAATTGTTATGAGGTGCCAAAGCAAGTGCCTTGTAACAGCAGCTGTGACCTTAGCTCCAAGTACTGTAAAGCATCTTCATCTTTCTTCCTTTTCTTTATTTTGCTTTATTTATTAAAACATATACTTGCTAAGGACTATTACTGTACAATTAGCAAGGACTCATTTCACTTCATCTTTATTTGTCTTTATTTACCTCTCATTTCATTCATGCTTGTGGCTACTTTTACTTAGCTCACTATGGACATGTCTTAGCGACATGAACTTGTTGATTGCTGCACAATCATCATTGATCTGTGAACTTTAACTACTTATTGTCAGGTGCCATTGTTTGGTGCATATATCTTTTTATTCTTTTACTTTCTTTTATTGTTTTCCTTTGATTATGATTAGATTAGATCATCTTATCTTCCATCTTATTTTATCTACATATAATCATTTATACTTACATTCTTTTGGTCTAGACTATGAGGTCATACCATGAGGTTGCTACATGGTATCATCACTTACTGCAGTCATAGTCTTACTTACCTGCCCTAGAGTACTGCACTGGTCTGTGCATGGTTTCCTTTAGTATAAGTAGCTAGGTATTACTGTTGAATATACCCAGCTTGTTATGGCTGGTTTTCCTCTTCTTTTGGTTTATCCCTAAGTTGAGTGCACCCAGTCCCTCATCAGAGGCAATGTAGGACTCCAGTCTTACACTTATACTATTCTTAGAACTCCTGTTTTGTATAAGTAGTTGAAAGCCTGGTGGTCTTAAACCCCAGTCTTGTCAGCTTTACAATCTAGGGATCCTTTTATACTGTGCTTGACCTAAAACTTGCCTTCATCTCACTTGAAACATAAGAACTAAATCTAAGATCTCTAAGCCAATAAGCATCACAAAAGACATCCTAAACTCATCACTCTGGATCCTCATTGCTATTTTGTTGATCCCACTCTTCATCATCATCAGGAACATTCACTGTGCAATACAAGCACACAATAACTACCTTGTTACCAGGGGTATAGTTATCACAAACCTCCCCTAAGACCACCCAATAGGTTGCTCTTAGCACTATGTTGATGTGGATGTCCAGGACCCCTGGACAATGCTCCCTACATACAAAGATGCTGTTACAAGGCACTTGCGTTGGCACTTCATAATGGACTTCTTTTTCTTTTTCTTTTTCTTTTTCTACCTTACTTACTAAGGACTACTACTATGCAATTAGCAAGGACTCATCATATTGTTGAATATTCATACACTTTTCTTACTTTTGTTCAGCTTTACTCTGTTTACACACATTGACACGTACTTATTATGCACTCACTACACAACAGACTACCTCACTCTCTCACATGGGCCCCACTTACAGTGTTCATATGACACATGCCCCTTACCTCTATATAGTAGCCCTTGTAATTTACCCTTTCATTCTCTGCATGAACCTTCTGTTGAAGATAAAGGTCAAATACCCAACCATGTGCTTATGGGCAAAACTCCCCTGTCTATCTCTTGGCTCAGAGTAGCCATCTCTCTAGACAGGAACTAGCCATAGTGCAGCTTCACATCATGTTAAAAGCACTTCAGTTAACTAAGACCTGGTAACTCAGTGGTTAGAGCACCCACCTGGAGTAAGGGAGGTCCTTGGTTTGAACCCAAGCCAAGTCACTATTTTGGCACTGGTGCTGCTCAACAGAGAGGAAGAGAGAACATCAGAAGTGTTATTGTTTTAGTACAAGGCAGCCAGTTTATATACAAGTGGGTAGTGCACATAGACCATGTGATGAGTGGTGGCTGGGAGTGTAACACAGTATAGTATTGTGAGAAAATATCAACACTTAGCAGTGGGTCAGGTAAATGAACCCATGCAGATGCTAGCAAGTAGCTGATAGAAGAGAGATAAGACAATATGAATTCATAGATATGTAAAAAAGTGGAGGCCATGTAGAACTCAAGATATGAGCAAGTATGCAACAAAAGAGCAATAAAAGAGCAATTAGTAGGTAATATCTACATGCACAGTGTCCAGTGAAGTAAATGGCCAAGAAAAACCAACATTCCCTCCTATGCCACTCCCACAGCATCATTGGAAAATTACTGGCAACCTCCTACTACAAGATGAGCTTGATCATGCCATCTATGACCTCACTCTGCAAGTTGAAGACCACTACACTACCTTCAATGAGGAGCAGAAGTCTGCCTTTGATGCTGTTATGGCCTCTGTTGATGGGAACCAGGGCAAGACCTCTTTCCTCCACAGTGCAGGAGGTTGTGAAAAGACCTATCTCTGCAACACCATTGCTGCTGCTGTGCATGCCAAAGGCAGGGCTGCTCTCTGTGTTGCCTCCTCAGGCATAGCATCACTTCTCCTGGATGGAGGTCACACTGCCCACTCTCAATTCAAGATCCCCATCTCCCCTCATGAAACCTCCACCTGCAATCTGAAGTGCAACTCTGGCCATGAAGGGCTGTTGAAGGAGACTGAGATCATCATCTGGAATGAGGCACCTATGCAGCATCACTATGCAATGGAGGCCCTGGATTGCAAGACCTGCTGGAGTATGGGGTGCCATTTGGGGGGTTCACTGTGCTCTTTGGTGGGGACTTTTACCAGATCCTACCTGTCATCCCCAAGGGTTCCAGACAGCAGATAGTCAATGCTTCCCTCTGCCACCCCCAGCTCTGGAAAAGCATCACCATCCTCCACCTCAAGCAGAACATGTGTCTTGACCACACTCCAGGCAGTGCTGTGTTTGCTCAGTCATTGCTCCAAGTTAGTGCTGGAGGCCCAAATCCATCTATCAAACTCCCCACCAGCATGCACCTCTCAGAGAACACTGTCCAGATGCTCATTAACTCCATCTACCCTGGGATTGCAGATGCAGAGGAGAAGCCTGACCAGTATTTCATGGAGCACACCATACTCTCCTCCAAGAATGATACTGTTGATGATCTTGACTCTGCTATTCAATTTCATGGAGAAGACACCACCCTCTTCAGTGTTAACAAAGTCAAGAGTGACCAGGGAGACTATCCCATTGAATATCTCAACTCCCTCAATGTCTCTGGCATCTCCCTTGCACACCTTCATGTCAAAGTTGGCTGTCCCCTCATGCTCCTCAGGAATATGGACCCATCCCATGGACTCTGCAATGGGACTTGCCTGTTGCTGCTGGAGGTCAAACCACATGTTCTCAGGTGTTGCATCTTGGGTGGCAAACATACAGGCAGGATTGTTTTCATCCCCAGGATGGTCTTAGAGCCCTCTGGTGAGTCACTACCCATTCCTCTATCATGCCACAGATTCCCAGCCCACCTTGCCTTTGCCATGACCATCAACAAGTCACAAGGTCAATCAGTCAGTCATCTTGGATTGGACTTGTGCTCTGGAGTTTTTGCCCATGGCCAACTCTATGTTGTATTGTCATGCTGCACATCTGGGGACAGGATCAAGGTCCTCTTTCTTGAATGTTCCCAGGGAGGATCAGCCTTGAATGTGGTGTGTCCTGAAGTTTTACAGAATATTTTACCAGTGCCTTGGTGAGTTTTGTTGCTAACAGACTATATGTCATTTTCTTATTTAATGTGGTGTAGAAAAAGCAGCAGCAAAGCAGGGAGTGGAGTGTTCAGGCAAGATTGGTTTCTGTGTTGGATTGGCAAATTGTACTGTTGAAATTCACCCTTGTATTATACTCACCTATTTTCTCCCCTCCTAGGTGAGGGCACAGGGTTTATGGTGAAAGGACAGATGGGGAGGTGATTGGGATATTGAAATCTGCTATCCACTGTACGTACTACTACTTTCATTCAGCTTCCCTTCACAACACCTTACACACACATACATGTACACCCTGATGCTTCTTGTCCTCAGACTACCTACACCTCTGAGCAATCCCACTCCACACTTATTCTGGGATGACATGTGTCCCTCTACTTATGGTAGTTGTTGTTCTACTCACTTCACTCTCCACTACAACTCTACTGCCACTATACTATAAATGATGGATGCTACCATACAACCTCCTCAGACATCTTGCATACCATCTGAGTGAGTACCTTTCCACTTTTCCCCATCATTCTCTTACCTCTTTCCTGCAGCATATTTGACCACATTGTGTCATTCTCTTATGCTCACTCCACCACTACCCACTGCAGGTTTGTGAGGCCAACACTATGTTGAAGCTGAACAACTGAGGAATAATGCTAAATCAACAAAAAGGATGATCGCACTTTGACTAGTGGATATCCCAGATATATAATCAGCTAAGTAGAACAAGAAAGGAGAAATGCTACTATACCTAGTGGATATCCCAGATGATCAGAACTGGGGAATAAACCACTAGGAGTCCTATGTATATATAGTGTAAAGGAGAATGCACAGACCATGTTGTATAGTATAGGGCAGGAGAACAAGAAAGTAAAGTAATGATGTCATACCTAATAACAGAGAGGACACATAAGTGCTGACTGAGGCTCCACAGCAGGTGTGAGAAGGATTGGTGAGCATGCACAGTAAGTGTGAGAGAATGAATCATAACTAAAGATGGAACAGGCCAATTGGAGATCGGATGACATACATGTCATTGGCTGATAAAGACTAACAAATAGAACATGTGACTGTGGGAATCGCTTTGGTAGATCAGGAGCGATTGTAAGATCTATGATGATAGAGACATAAGAAAATAGAGGAAAATGAAGAGAAAAATAGGGAAAATAATAGTGGCCTGACAAGGTTCATATTATCTTCTCAGACATCTTGCATACTGTCTGACATACTTGACCATGTTGTGTCATTCTCTTATGCTCACTCCACCACTACCTGCTGCAGCCATGCCACTGCCAGTCACACTCATAGCTATGAGCTTTTCTTACATGTTAACATTCTTATATATATTGGCTGCTACAGTCTCCCATATCCTGTGTGCACAGGTTATGGGCCCTGCCCAGCACACAGGAGCTAACACAACCATCACAACCACTTACATCATCATCACCATCATCATACTTTCCCACCTCCCCACTGCCTCTGCCACCAGCATACCAAAGGTCACTATCCCTCCCCTTGAAGGAAGCACCAATTACAAACAATGGGCAACACTCATAAAACAAGTATTGGTCATCTTAAAAATCTGGTACACTATCAAAGATGGAGCACCCACCCCAACTACGAAAAAATCATTGATGAACCCACAACTGACACTAAACCTGAAAAATCACACTACACCACAACAATCCTAAATCAAGCACAATGTGACAAGTTTGAGGAGGACAACTCAGCATGCAATGTGTATCTAATTCTATATGCCAGACCTACAACTGACCACCACATCAATGATGACAACCCATCATACAAAAACTGGAGAATATTGAAAAAGGAATATGGCATAAAAGGTGCAATGTCTACTTTTCATGCTCACAGATTGTTCCAGGAGTTCAAGTTCAATGACACTGCACCATATGCCAAATGAATTGAAGATTTACAGCTTGTGTGCATTGAGCTAGCAGATAGCAGCAAAGCAGTATCTAATAATGACATGGCAACAGTCCTCCTTATGGGGCTACCTCAATCCTGGAGCAATGTCATCATGGTGTTCCTTGCAAACCAACTGGACCTCTACAATATCAATAGCAATACAGCACACAAAGCAATCACTGAAGAATCAGACTGTCTCCATGGCAATTCAAATGCAATTCTTTTGGCTGTGCAGTGCACATACACTTTTGTTCCATTTTCCTCAATGGCTTTGACCTCATCAGCCACCAACTCCTTCATACCACCCTCCAGTCTCACCTCACATGGCAAGCCCAAATTTAACTGCTACACCTGTATGAAATGTGGTCCTGGAGGACACAGCAATGAGTTCTGCTGGATTCTGCATCCAGAAAAGAAGAAGGACAGGGGATCTAACAATAATGCTAAGTCTGTATCTGCTACTATCATTGTCAACCCACCACCTCCTGTACCACCCAACATCTCTACTCTAAATATGATGGCTACCAAGCCCACAGCTTTATTCTACTTTGATGCACTGAATGACTGGATGCTTGACAGTGGGGCAAGTGACCACATCAGTCCACACCCCACCAACTTCATCAAAAACTCAGTTCTAAATACACTGGGAACCATTTGATTAGGAGATAACAACTACATGGAATACTTGGGAATAGGAACTGTAAAAGCCACTACAATGGTCGACAGACAGCCCCAGCAGATTATACTCCAACACATTCTGTATGCACCACATGCTGGATCCCATTTCTTATCCATACCACAACTCATGGCAAAAGGGCTGCAAGTCACATACACTTCCAAAACATGTCACATCTACAATGAAACCACCATGCTCACAGTTGGCACCCCCCACAATGGAACATACTGGCTGCCACTCACAATCACTGCTGACTCATCTCTAGTGTCCCTCGACACCATCAAACTGTCCTATGAAACATGGCATCATTGCCTTGCACATGCACCCCACACCCTGCTACTCAAACTACAGAACACCAAAAATGTCAATGGGTTTGACCCCAACACCTCAGCTCCACCAATCCACAGTCCCTGCAGTGCATGCACAGCTGGAAAACTCACTCAAAAGCCTTTCCATGGATAATCAAAATGCACCACACATATTATGGACCTCATCCATGTTAGATTTATCTGCCGTACGTTCCACCACACATCTTCTCCCTCAGCTTCACTCCTTACATGCATGCATACACTACATGTACACTTACCACACTCCTTGGACTCCTTACAAGTCTGAGCACCACCCACTCTACACACATTTATGGATGATGCACATCCCTCCTTACAGTAGTTGTTGTTCTCCACTTACACACTCCACCCCAACTCTACTACACACCTACTATATAAGATAGACATCCTACACTACCAACTCCTCAGACGTCTGACCTACATGTCTGAATGAGTACAACCCTATCTTACTCTTACCTCTTCTTACCTTGCCCCTGCAGCTCTCTCTTTACCACATATGGCACATGCTGTGTCCATACTCTTATTACTGCTGCAGGTCTGTTAGCTCTCTCAGACATCTGACCTACATGTCTGACTCTCTCTTTACCACGTATGGCACATGCTGTGTCCATACTCTTATTACTGCTGCAGACATGCTGTCTGTTATCACACTGCTGCTCAATGTCATCACCATCACATCAGTTCTTGTTGCCTACCCAAGCCTGCACTCACAATCCACTCAGACCTTGTAGGGCCTTTGCATGTCTGGTCATTACAAGGTTCATATTATTTTGTGTCTTTCATTGATGATCATTCCAGTTTCACAGTTGCCTTCCTGCTCATGTCCAAAGATGCCTTCTCAAGCATACTTGAAGTTTTCTTCTCCTGGGCTGAAACCCAAACAGAACAAAAACTCAAAACCCTCCAAAGTGACCACAGAGGAGGATATGTCAACACCAACATCCAGGAAATGCTTAAATGCACTGGCACCATGCACCAACTCACAGCTCCTTACTCACCAGCCCAAAATGGTCACACCAAATGCTGGAACTGTATGATCATCAACCCAATGCTTTCTTTGATGCACAATGCAAATATGAGTGAAGGCTTCTGGGAATATGCCCTACAAACAGCAGTCCATATCTACAACTGGATCCCACAACATGCTCATGACTGGCATAGTCCTTCCCTTTTGTGGAATGACAAAATCCCTGACATCTCATATCTTCATGTGTTTGGATGTCTGGCATACATAGCAACCCCTGTGGAATGACACACAAAGCTCAAGCCCTGCATGAAACCAATGGTTTTCATTGGATATGAAACAGGGTCCAAAGTGTGGTGATTTTGGGACCACATGTCTCATCAACTAGTTGTGTCCTGCAATGCCATGTTTGATGAGCTAGTATTCCTGCTTCATCCACAGCCTTTACCAGCTGGTCCTGCACCACCAACATCTTTATTATCTCCACCTTCCACCATGAGCAACTCATCTGGTTCCAAGTCCAGTGAAGACTCAGATTATGACATGCCATCTGTATTTCCAGCAGCTCCCATGCCTTCAGATGCTACTGCAACTGCATAAATACCACCTACTGCTGTTCCCACTCCCACCTTACCTCCAGGTCCACCTGCAATGCCCATGTTGCCACCTCTGGTACATGGCCCCACACTTCCAGTCACTCTGCCTTCCATTGCACCACCAGTACCAACCTGCATGTGGGCAATGAGGTTTTCAGACCACATCCTGAGTGTTGGTATTCCTCATGCTGGACATGACATGGACACAGGACACACACATGCATGCTGTGCTGCCATTCTGGGTGAGCCCAAGCCCATTTACACCATGATGAGTCCCATCACACCAGTGCCTCCACTGTTGTCTCTGACTGGAACACCAGTGCTCACAGACCCTGTCACACTGACCCCACCACCACACAGGTCCAGTTGCATAGTACAGTGCCCCATGCATTACAGTGACAGTGTGTATGGCGCATGCACCTACACTGACATACTACAGGAATCCTCAGACAAGGACGAAGACACATACATAACTCCTGGCACCAGGCCCTCACTTTCAGCATTGCTCACTGCTGCTGCCTCCTCAGGGGACCTGCTCACACTGCACGAAGTCCCCACACCACTGAATGCATCATACTGGGCAGCAGCATGCCAACATGAGCTTGACATGCTCAAATCCATGGGCACATGGTCACTTGTTGAACTTCCACTAGGATGCACTGCCATTCCTAATAAATGGGTATTCAAGCACAAAAATGACAGCCAGTGATAAGTGCTGTGCCAGGCTGAAGGGGAAAACAAACCACAACCACAGCAATTGCTGGAGGGTGTGAGCTGTAAGGTTCTCTAGACACCAAAGTAGAGAGGATTAGTAGTTAAGCGTGATAAGCACGATAGTGCAACTCAACTAGAGCAACAAGGGGAATGCAACTTGGGTAACAAACCAGTGATATGATGTGGTAAGGAGAACACAATGTGATGCAAAGGAGAGCACAATAGAGAATCCAATGTAATGGGAACAAAATGCAACACAGTAGAGAACACAACACAGCACAATGCAATGGGGAACACAACGCAATGGAGAACACAACACAATGGAGAACACAATGCAATGATAGATGCAACTTACAAGGAACACACACTTTTCTTGACAATAAGACATGTGGAGGGAATATCTAAGTGCACCTTTTGATTATGGACTCAGACAGGGAGGAGAAGTCAAATCATGGGCAGGGGAAATCCAGTCTCTTCTGAGGGATGATGCACTATCTAAATACAAGTCTAGCTCCAAGGCTGGAGCACAACAAGACACAACAGAAAATTTACAGTGCAGGGTCAATCATAAAGTGAAGTAGAGTCTGGGTGCTATACGGATGAGTGAAATAGGAAAGGTGTCAATCACACCAATTGCTGACTTTGCAACTCATGACTCCATGGACCACACCTCAGCCTGTACAGCTCATCAATCCTGTTCCTCATTGGCTGACCCCAGTCCTACAGTCAAATGCCTAACAAATGCATGATTGATGTGGCTACAGCTGATTGTCATCTGGGGTGCATTTATATCACTGTGCTCACCTGGCTGATTGTTGCATGCTGTGCATTTGTATTGCTGTGTTCACCTGATGTCGCTGATGGTCATTTTCCAGCTTTATGTGTGTGTGATGCTCATCACCGGTATTGTGCCTGCCTCATTGCAAAGGGTTTCAAACAGGTCCTGGGGGTAGATTTTGAGGAGGTCTTCTCCCCTGTCACAAGATTTGAAACTCTCTGACTTTTGTTTGCACTTGCCACTACCTGCAACTGGCACATCCATTCCATGGACATCAAAAGTGCTTTCCTTAATGGTGACATCACTGAGGAATTATATATGCACCAACCTGAGGGATTTGAATTAGAGGACCTCACTGACAAAGTCTGCCACCTGCACAAGTCCATCTATGGACTCAAACAAGCTGTGCAACAATGGAATGTGAAAATTGTTGACATGATTTGCTCTTCACCACAGCACCCACACCCCATACATACTTACATCAGCATGGTCTCTGCACCAGTACCTATAGTATATAAGTACTGTACAAGGGACATTGATAGTCAGTCAGCTTCTCACCCTCTCCACTAGTAATGGATGCCCTACTCTCACTTTATTACTTTTACTTTGCCTCAATGCTAGTGTTACTCTTTCTACTCAGGCTTTTTCCTAGTCTCTACCCACTGTCACCCTTCAGTCCTCTCTGAGTAGAGTGACCTGGCCTAGTTGACCACCACACCATGCACTGCCACATTTACAAAAATGGACAAATCACTTGGTACACTCAACCTAGAGCAAGTCTCCACTGATGCTGGGCTATATGTCAAGCAAGGGAGCTTGTTTTTGTTTCTAGTACTATACATTGATGACATCACAATATTTGGGAGTAATCTGAAAGAAGTACTCAATCTCAAATACACACTCACCCATGGGTTTGAAATGATGGACCTCAGTGAAACTACAATGTATCTCAGACTCAAAATCGCCCACGACTGCACAAACCACAGCCTCTCTATATGCCAATCGAGATATGATATGTCAATGACATCATGTGCCAGTTCAACCTTGCTGATTGCAACTCCACATCCACACCTCTGCTGCCCACAACACATCTCATTCCTTTTGATGGCATCACATTTGCCTCTGTGTGATCTCTCTACCAGCAAGTGGTTGGGAGTCTAATGTATGCTGCTGTCATATCACGGCCTGACATCATGTACACAGTGAACACCCTGGCTCAGTTCTCTGCCAATCCAGCTCCTGAACATCATGCTGCCACAAAACATGTCCTACAATATCTTGCCAGCACTGCTAACCTTGCACTCCTCTATTGCAGCACCCACACTGACACTGTCTTTGCCCACTCCAACTCTGACTGGGGTGCATCACTGTCAGACTGCCACTCAATAGGGGTGTTTGTTTTCTTCCTCAATGGGGCTGCCATCTCCTGGTCATCACATCACCAGCATGTTGTTGCTATGTCACCCACAGAAGCAGAATATATGGCACTTTCTCAAACCACCATGCAAGCCACATGGTATCACACACTCACATTGGAACTCCAGCTACCTCTTGCTCTGCCTCTCACCATTTTTTGCAACAACAAGGGGTCCATTGACCTCACCAATAACCCTGTCATTGGCAAGGGCACAGAGCACATTGACATCAAGTTCCATTATATTTGTCAGAGCATCAAGCAGAAACACATCATGCTGCACTGCCTCCCATCTACCTCTATTATTGCCAACATGTTAACCAAGCCACTGCCACATGCTGTGTTTGAGGTGCAGCATGCCACCCTTGGCCTCATTCATGTCACTACACCAAACAAGGGGGCCTGTTGAAATCCACTATCCACTGTATGTACTACTACTTTCATTCAGCTTCCCTTCACAACACCTTACACACACATACACATACACTCTGGTGCTTCTTGCCCTCAGACTACCTACACCTCTGAGCAATCCCACTCCACACTTATTCCAGGACAATGCATGTCCCTCTACTTATGGTAGTTGTTGTTCTACTCACTTCACTCTCCACTACAACTCTACTGCCACTATACTATAAATGATGGATGCTACCATACAACCTCCTCAGATGTCTTGCATACTGTCTGAGTGAGTACCTTTCCACTTTTCCCCATCATTCTCTTACCTCTTCCCTGCAGCATACTTGACCACATTGTGTCATCCTCTTACACTCACTCCACCACTACCCACTGCAGTTTCATATTATCTTCTCAGACACCTTGCATACCATTGATATGTGCTGTGCCAGGCTGAAAGGGGAATAACAACCACAACCACAACAATTGCTGAAGGGTCTGAGTCATAAGATTCTCTAGACACCAAGGTAAAGAGTTTAGTAGTTAAGTGCAATAAACACAATAGCATGATGCTATTTAAGGTGATGATCGGAAACATGACCAGAGCAACAAACAGGTGATATGCCAAGATATGGCATTCACAATATGATGGAGTAAAGAGAATGTGACATGATGCAAGGGAGACACAATAGTGAACACAACACAAGGATACTAGACATGATGCAATAGAGAACACAACTCAATGCAATCGCAGTGGAGAACACAATGCAGTAATAGATGTGATCTATGAGGAACACACACTCACTTGAATTTGAGATATGCAGAGGGAGGATCAAAACACACTTTTTCACAAGGGACTCAGATGGGGAAGAGATGTCAAATTGTGGGCCAGGGGAAATCTCCCCCTTGCTGATGGACAACATGCCATCTAAATACAAGTCTAGCTCCAAGACTGGAGCACAACAAAACAAAACAGAAAATTTATAGTGTAGGGTCGATCATAGGGAGTATTGGAAATGAGGAGTCTAGATGTGACAAATAAAGTATCATACTAGAATGGCTGAGCAAAAAGGGAAAAGCATTGATCACACCAAATGCTGACTTCACAACTTGTGACTCCATGGACTGCATCTTGGCCTATACAAATTATTAATCCTACTCCTCATCAGCCAAAGCCAGTCCTATAGTCCAACACCTAAACAAATGTGTGATTAATGCAACTATGGATGATTGTCATGTGTGGCACATTTATATTGCTGTGTTTGCTTGGTGTTGCTGATGGTCGTTTTCCAGCATTATGTGCACATGATGCTCATCACCATCTGACATACTTGACCACATTGTGTCATTCTCTTATGCTCATTCCACCACTACCCACTGCAGCCATGCCACTGCCAGTCGCACTCATAGCTATGAGCTTTTCTTACGTGTTAACATCCTTATATATATTGGCTGCTACAGTCTCCCATATCCTGCATGTACATGGGATTGGTCTATTGGTTTGGAGATCAGTGTTGGTTTGTGAACTGGGACTGGTCTGTAAATAGATAGTGAAATGTTTCCTTTCTTTCCCTGTTGCAACAGCCTATCATCCTATTACTCCATGTTACAATGTAGATTGGAATTGGTCTGTAAATGGGTTTTGTTGCAACAACCTATGTATACTGTCACAGATGATGCCCTACTATCAGCTACCACTAGTTCATGCATCCCCACATCTCATGCATCATTCAAAACAACACTTTTCTACTACAAATCTTCAAACTAGTACATGCATATGAAATGATAAATCATAAGAATACCCTATGAGCTTTAACAGATGCAATCTAACAAGAAACAAAAGAGATAAATTTTTGGTGGTGACAACAGCTTGGGTCACTCTCAACGTCACCTGCCAGTACTGCCACAGTGGAGTTTGGAACTCAGACATGCTAGTGGCAATGCATCTGAATGCATACATGGGTGAGTAGTTGTGA
>QLPN01000609.1:0-31650 GCA_003314395.1 Albatrellus ellisii
GGCCCCAAGTCCATTTAACTTGCGGGAGGTAGGCGAGAGGGCACGGGAAAACGTCATAGCGGCTGCTCACCGATGGACAGTTGCCATTCGATACCAGGTTGCTCAACCTGTAGGGCGTCGTCAGCACACAGACTTGATTGTGTGGGTAGATCATTGGCGTGAACAAGCTGTCTGTTTGAAGCAAACGCAAATGTCTTCGATCTTTTTTTTTTAGCAAGATCCGGTTGAAGCGCCGGGAGCCGAGGCTGTACGCGGCGTTCAAGTTGTCCTGGTGAGTTGAACTATGGGAGGAGATATAGCTACATGTGCCTCAAGGGATGAATAGAGTTCTGAAAACGGTGTGTAATGAACATTGACGCCTCAGCATCAAATCAGGGTTTTCAGGGCCATAGCGATCTTTGTGCCATGAAACCATTAGAGGAAAGCACTCTGAAACGGGACAAGTGTCCGACAGAACGCAAGGGCCCCAGAAACGAACGTGAAAGGAGGCATGTGAATGGGAAGGCGAAGGTCTGCTGTGCCGTTCTATAAACATGACACCCAAACAAGCGAGGGGTCCAATTCAGTCAAGCACGAGGAAGGAAGTGCTACTCACGATAGCCCCCCCCCAGCTGGTCACCACCACCTGCGGGAGGCCGCAAAGACAGTTCCGATTGAGAAGTGAAAGCGTGGGTTTCTTGATCTAACATGATTAGATTTGATACAGTCGGAGGGGTACATGTCATTTCGCAGTACGCGTCTCGGTGGACTGCGAGGGAGCGGGTTGTGCAAGACGGCGAGTGCGAGAGATTGAATCACGTGAGCAGTCTTAGTCACCCACTCGCAGCAACGACGGCTTTCCTTCAGCGATTGATTCGCCATCGCAATGAGCATTCGACTCAGCGCTGAGAAGCCTAAAGAGTACGACGCACTTCTCAATAGCTATGACACGTGGCTGTTTGACTGTGATGGCGTTCTCTGGCGCGGAGATTCGCTAATCGATGGCGCTGTCGAGGTCCTGCGGCTACTCCGAAGTCGAAGTACGTCGTGTCCATACACTTGCTTCGATTTTTGCATATCTCGACGTATGTTTATTTGTTTGTTTGTTCGTTTGAAGAGAAGAGTGTTCTTTTTGTCACAAATAACGCTACCAAGTCGCGGAAGAATTATATCAAGAAATTGGAAAAGCTCGGCATCGAGGCTCGTGTCGTGCGTACATAGTGACGGTGTCGCTTTGTGTATTGTAAACGGTCCTCTAGGACGAGATTTTTGGTTCTGCCTACGCTTCTGCCGTCTATATCTCATCTATCCTCAAACTTCCCAAGGATCAGAAAGTGTACGTCGTAGGGATGTCCGGACTCGAAGAAGAGCTTCGTGAAGAAGGGATATCTTTCGTGGGGGGTTCAGTGTGTCTTCTCAGCTTCTTCCTGTTTCTTGTCGTCTCAGATGCCCGTTCAACGTAGGCGGAGGTACATGTCGTTGACCTGCCTAACATTACGCCGGATCCCTCGATCGGCGCAGTGCTTGTTGGTCTGGACACGGACATCCACTACACCAAGCTGAGCAAAGCTTTCCGATACTTGCACTCAAACCCTTCGTGCGCATTCTTGGCTACAAACGAGGACTCGACATACCCAAGTGATAAAGGTTTGTTGCCAGGTGCAGGAGCTATCTTAGCGCCTCTGAAGACTGCCCTCGGCGAAGGACGACCGGTCACAGCAATCGGTAAACCCAATAGCGTGATGCTAGACTGCATCAAGGCAAAGTGTGTTTTATTACGGAACATGACACTTCGACACTGTCTCAAGATTACACAATTTTACAGGCATGGTTTCGATCCCCAGCGGACTATCATGGTTGGCGACAGGCTGAACACCGACATTCAGTTTGGGAAGAACGGAGGACTGGCCACGTTGCTCGTTCTCACAGGTCAGGCCTCTCCCCGCTGTCGTTGCGGCCCGGATATCCGCTGAGCGTTGAACGACTTGCAGGAATCACATCAGAAGATGACTTGACGGGTGCAAATCCCTCCAACATCGTGCCAGATTACGTGACTCGATCTATCGGTGATCTGCGGGTGGCCAGCAAGGCATGAAGCTGATCGACTCATAACATAGACAGATTGCATAGACTTGAAGAATATAGACATAAGAAATCATGAGTGGCAATTCAGAAAGCAATCTGCCAGTAAGTCTCTTGGCTATTCCACCTAGCTGAGGTCATGTTCGCGAAGCAGGTGTCAGCGCTGCTCAACCATCATGGTGCCAGCTACTCGGCAAGGAATGATCATCAGTCTTATCTGTCATCTCGATCTCATCGCTACACTGGTTGTCCTTGCGCATCAATCTGTAAGGACAAGTCGTAGCCTGAGCCGATATCTGATTCCGAGTGTGTGAGGCCCATCGGACCCGACCTCCGTATGCTTAGGATATAGAAGTGGCGCGCAGACGCCACACCCTACAATGTTTCCAACGATATCAAGCTTCTAGAGCATCCTCAGTGGGATCCATTAGTAGTCTCTGCAGGACCAGGTGGGGAGCCCACATCTTCATGTACTGACCGGTAGTAAGTGTTTGGGCTGGAATGAAATACGTTCGTACGGTGGCTGAGATACTATCACACCAATGCGACGACTCCTTAGGACATCTGTATTTCCTGCTTAAGCTTAAGTCCCTGGGAGACGGCTGAATTCGAGGCATGTCCCGTGCCTTGGTTGAACAGAATGATTAGGCGTATCAATAATTTCATACCTGTTGGGATATAGCCCCCTTCTACCTGCCCAGCTCCCCATGCCCGAGCACACTCTCCTACCGCACCCAGCGACAGCGACCAGCAACGGCTGCGACCTTCGTCATGGTTCCCTAAACGAGCCACAGAAACTGCCTTACCGGGTGAGAGTTCATTGCCGTAACGCATAACACACCCACATGCCGTGAGCCGGGGGGGTAGTATGCCGCAATAGAATTGACGGCTCAACGCTCCCAGCACGCCGGATACCCTCTGCGATCTACCGTCCAGCGTGCGTGAACAAGTCCACAGAATCCCGAAAATCGACAAAAAAAATCTGAATTGATCCGAATTGAGTGCGGCACACCTGCGGACGGCTAGAACCACGACCGTTTGCACCATAATCCAATAGCGCATCGGTGCATCATCGGCCCCGGGGCCAAGCGGGGAGCATTGCAACTCTGTCGTGATGGTTGGCTGGTGGATGACATTGTGAAGGCACCCGGCGTATATCGGCATGCCCTCACATCAGTTGCTAATAGCGATATCACGGCTTCCAGGCACGACCGGAGCGCCGAGGTCTGCTATGTGCCTGTGCGCGAGTGACCTGGCATCATCGGTGCAGTCATCACCCCCACCTTGCTCGTCTGTGTTGCGGCTTCGACAAAAATGTCGCGAGGCCGCAGGTGAGTGAATTTCAAGTGGTCTGAGTCGGCCGCGAGGCCCCATATCTGTCGGAGAGACTCTCATTTGCTCAGTGCAGCAGTGACAGATGGATTGCAGGAGCTCATACTTACGGCTCCATCTGTCTACCTTGATGAGATAGTAGTCTGCTAGAGGGTGACAGTTTTCCATGTGCTCTCCACGAGTCCTGGAAGATATGGGTCTTATGTGTAAGCAATTCACAAAGTCGAATAAAACGAGGACACTCATACACTCATACAGCCCGGCGACACGACCCAGTAACAATTCACCACCGAAAAAAAAAAGCTGTTTGCGGACAAATCAAAGATATCTTTTGTCGTTGGCAAGGAATTCACCAGTGAGCGGACAGTTCACGATCTTTGACCCGACCCCTTTATCTTCTTCGATGGCATTTTGGTAAGTCTTTGACCATGTGCCTTGTGTGTAGGCATCTGGGACACGGACCGGGCTTGACCAGCTTGGTGGCAATCACAGCAGGCTCTAATTCAGCCTCTAAAATGCTGGCTGCATGTCTAGCTGTGCTCGTGCAGCGTAGGTCGCAGACAAGGAAGCCCGGCATGTTGATCTACTAGTAGCTACAGGTTTTGTGTGTCAAGTGCGCAGTGCTCAGCACTCACCGTCAAGAACCTCTACTTTACCTTGGCTCCAACTCCAACGTCTTCCTGTGCAATGCATAACTAAAGAGTGTATTTGCTTACAGTAGTAACGTGAATTGCTTGTGCTGACATGACTACAGTATTGATCAAGACAAAGTAGGCCAATTTCCAATTTGGGGCGTCGCCGACCGCGGAAGGTTATTGCCCCCCAGCCATACCAACTAACCCCATCACCCTTTGTCACGCCTTTTCAAGGTGCTAGTGCTCGACATCTGAACTCCTGCGATACCCATCATACGTGTTAGCGTCACATACTATACTATACATAGTAACTCCCTTGTATCACGTTAGATAATATCATCCTTCGTCACTGCGCTTGCGTTTATTGACGCTAGAAGTCGTGGGTTCGAACCCTCATAAAAACCAATCTCCAGACACCAACGACCACCGCCGTCGCTACATCCAGCCGCGCGCTGCCGGCTGTCAACACCTAACACCGATGAAATACATCGTGCGTCCTAGCGATTCATGAACTTGCATCACGTTAAACCATAGAATATCATCAATTGACTCGTCTATAACTACACTCGGGGTGGGCTGGTTCACACGCACCAGACTGGGAAACGACTGATGCTATGACCTGATCCCGCTCGCATTTTTTATTTATGTAATGCCGCTACCACTGTTTGTGCTGTGACGTGGTGCATCTGTGCCCGATGCCGGTTAGTCCGTGGTTATAATCTGCATCACAATCTGGCTTCGCCACGGTACTAGGGTTATAACGAGATTTCTGTGGGCGACATGGTGTAAATTTGCGGCACAGGAGACACGAGGCGAACGGTTACCAGAAAGGCACGGATACGACGCCACAATTCAGTCACTTACTCACATTATACATACAATGGGCATCGCAACGATCTCGTTTGCAAGTTCGGCCCCCCTGCTTTCGCTGGTAGCGGGACTATCGGATGGCAACCACTGGCAACCTTACAGGTATTTTTCGATTTTTTTTTTCGTCATTCAATATTTAATGTTTAACGTCGCTTGTGACCCTGATCGTTTCACCTGTGGCACAGGGTAATATAGCTAACATCATCCGCCGGTATAACGATTATCCCACCTATGCGTCTTGGCCCGTTCGCGTATCACCTATCCTCGGGAAACCTGAAGATTTGGACCCTTGAAACACAATGATGGATCGGTGGTGCGCTCTAATACCGCGGTCGGCACGCTCACGGGCGTACACCCCGACGACCACACGGTGACACTCCCTCGCGGCATACTGTTTAGCTCTACAACAGCGATGACGGGGATGTCTTACCATCCGGCTCGGTCATCCATCCCAGAAGACCGACCCCGCGCGTATTAAGTCCGACTCCTGTTGCGCAACGGTATGTATCAACCCAAATAGCGGCGTCCATTCGCACATAATTTACGAGTTTGATTCGCGTGTACAGGCCGAGCCTGCGGAGCACACCGAGCTGCGCACCAGGGGCCACTAACCTGAATGTAGGACATGTCGGTCTCAGGCTGGCTTTTCAGATGCGCGCGCACCTCTACTGTCGGCTTTCGTCGAGAGCAGCTCGGAGATGAGCGTATATCCGGAGTCCCCGTCGTTGCATCTTTATCTCCGCCAGTATTCCCTCTCAGACTTCCAGGCATGGTTGACAACTTACATGGCCTGTCGTTCTTTCTGGTTCAAGTCGGAAATAGCGGATATGGCATGCAGGTTCCGACAGGCTAACGGGCTCATGGAACCAAGTCACACATGGCGGAAGATCCGATTCGTGTTTGTGACTAGCTGCCTGTCAAGCAAGGACAGTTGTCTCCATCCACGGGGATTATATTCATTGCCTTCCAGGTTGAGGTTCGCTCTACCGCTTGTCTGGTATTCCGCGGGCTGCGTTCTTGCAACCCTGTCGTCCCGTGGGTGAGGAAACGATGGTGAATCAGCAAGCCATTCAAACGTTCCGCATCATCTTTGCTGCTTGCCCACGGTACATGTTCTCTGACTGGCGGCACTGGCCACCTACCACTTGCTATGCTTTCAGTTCCCAGGGCTGTCCCTTTTCGTCAACCTCGTGACTAGCCTGAACCGAAAGCCAAGCTGTGTGCATCCTACAAGCGCGACATGGACTAACCGCTGACGGGTCGAGTTCTCAGCCACAAGCAACAACAATCACCCATCTATCCGCCCACGCCTTCGAACCCTCCAGTCCAGACTCATTACTTTCAAGTCCCGAAGTGTAGCGCCATCGAAGCTCCCATCGGCTTCCATGTTCTAGCTAGTGCAGATCGACTCTTTCCATTTCTCATGCTAGCGCACCTCGCTCCCAGTGTTGTCCGGCGCGGGGCATCAGCAGCCTGTTCACTTGCACCCACGGTTCACATCAGCGGGGGGCCCGAGTTTGCGCCGAATGAGATCGCCCTACGGAGCCGCGCCTGTCAGTAGATCCAGCTGCTTCGCATGCACCATCCAGTGGATGGGCCTGCACCGTCGTTGTGCAGCGTCCATGAACCGCATCGGCCCGCCGTGCAAAACAAGAAGGACACGCGTCTCGAGCCTGCATTTTCCGTTTTGCTTGTTTATCGCGTGTGTTATAGTCCAGTGGTACACCGTCAGTCTTCCTGGAACCTGTCTGCCTGGTGCGCGTCACTCCCCCACGAAGCGCCGTAGATGACATTCGCCCACCCCGCAAGAGCATGGCTATCGGGGGTATAGCTCAAGTATTGGACCTGTGGCCGAGCTTCATAGTTTGGCACTGTAATCAATAGACGGGTTGGTTATTTAAAAGACGCTCTCGACTCTGATGAGGCCCACTGTATGTGTGGAATCGATAATCTAGTCCGGGCTCTCAGGCCAGACGGTTGGTTTTCTTCATCCGGATGAAATTGAAGCTCTTGATGCAGATGGGCAGCCTCCCCTTGCACGAACGCCGGTTCACACATGAGTGCAGGCAACGAAACGCACGACTGAATGTGTAACATAGACGTGTGAGGCCGACAAGTATCACGATCGCTGTTGGCGACAGCGCTGGGGCTCAGAGGTTTCTGCACTCTACCACTCCACCAGTTGCGTAGCCCGTGCATCAGACCACAAGCCACGGGTCATAGAGCTTACATCCCATGATATATCCCGCTACTGGCCGGTAGCAAGAGCGTGATGAGGGAGTGAGTGACCACGGTATGCGTCGTCAATAAACCGCCGTCGATACGAGCCCACTGGGATTACACATGCACAGGGAGCACATAGAATAGGTTCGGGTCGGTCAATGGACGGACTGCGCCGGCTCCAACCTGGCCATCCAAAGCACTACGCAGCGGCATCGTCCATGACACTGGCGCACATCCCATGAACGACATTGCATCTGGGCTTAACACGAGCCTCCCTGCATCCTCCGCACGCCGCGCCATCCGGTAGCATGAATCGCACGATACTGTCCGAGGAGCAGCAACAGACCCCGAGGCGTAAGCTGCACATACTACGCGCCAGACCGGCAGAAATAACTCGGTAGACGGGTAGGTGGACTAGCAGGCCGTTGTGATCGGATGCAAAGTCGACAGTGGCAGACCAGACGGCTGCAGATGGATGGACAGTGCAGATCCTGAGAGGAATGTTGCTGCATATACAGTAGACAGGGAGTCAGGACAAGGCAGCGCCTCAGTCGACACAAACGAGCGGAGGAACTAGAGCTAGAGATTACCTCTACACCACCTTTCAGATACACCAGACTGCCCGAAGGCGCGCACACAAGATCAACATCAAGCACCAGCGCGAGTCTATGCGCACTGATGGACAGGAGCTATGCATCCTTGACCTTCCGCGCACGTCTCTTGCCCGCTTTCCCTTTCCCTCCATCCTTGTCCTTCGCCTTCCCTTTGCCGATGTCCTTGCCCTTGCCCATCTCGTCGTCCTGCACGTCAGCATGTTCTGCGTCGAGGTCCGCCTGCGCAAAGAATAGTACGGTGCTCGTGCCGAGCGCGGACAACGCGCCGAAGACGTAGCCTAAGACCGCACCATATGCGGGCGGGAGCGGGTATGCCTGCATGCACGGACAGCGGGAGAAATGTGCGGAACGGAAATATGTGTGGCAGTACGATGAGACAGTGGATGAGATCGAGTACGACGTAGGTGCAGTATGCGCATCAGCGACAGGAGGATCGATGAGGGAAAGGGGAGGGCGTACCTGCCAAGGTCGGTCCCAGTCGAGAC
The DNA here is from genome assembly GCA_003314395.1 of Albatrellus ellisii. Classification (NCBI taxonomy): domain Eukaryota; kingdom Fungi; phylum Basidiomycota; class Agaricomycetes; order Russulales; family Albatrellaceae; genus Albatrellus; species Albatrellus ellisii. The sequence continues at coordinate 8,221 of QLPN01000609.1, forward strand.
CTAGGGGGACGACACCAGTCCATGCGCCGAGGACTGCGCCGACGGCGGGGTAGACGAGTGCGCGCTCTTGGGGCGTGCGCGGGCTGTAGTGTGCGGTCAGAGATCAAAAGAACGAGAGCGGGAAGAGCAAGAGGAGGAGATACAAAGGAGGGGGAGACACGTACGAGAGCTCTGCGAAGAGGCGGACCCATGTGTTGTTCTGCACGAGCGTGGAGGAGGTAGCGGGCGCCGACGGCGCGAGGAGGGGAAGCGGGAGCGGGAGCGAGGGGGAGCCGAGGGCGCAGGCGGGAACGAAGGCGGTGAGGAGCGCGAGTAGGAGCGCGAGGAGGTACGTGTGTGGGATGTGTCTATGCATGGGTGAGGCGCATGGGACGTCAGAGTGGGGGGAGATCGTGGATGGGGACGAGGGGGGGCCGACTTACGTCGTGGCAGGTGCGCCGAGAAGGACGAGCACACCATGGAATGCGACAGAGACGTAGAGCGTGAACATCCCCGCGGTGCGTAGGTCCTGTGTGTGTGCAGTCGTCAGTGCATCCATGTATATGGATGGGAGGGTAGGGATAGCAACATGGAGCACTCACCGCCTGCGCCCGCCCGCGGTCGGCATCGGCGCGGGCGAGTCTGTCGGCGACGGATCCGTGGGCAAGGGTCCCCTCGCGGAGCCACTGGCGGGCGGCGGGAGCCCACCACCCAAGGAGGAAGGCGGAGCCAAGGACGAGCCACGCGAGGGTGGCGGCGGGGCGAGCAGTGATGGGTGCGAGGAGGGGGTGCTGGGGACGGTCGAGACCGCGCAGGGGGGGCGGCGGCGGGGTGAGGAGGAAGGAGGTGTGGGGGAGGAGAAGCGCAGAGGAAGAGAGGAGGATGGTGTGGAGAATGACAAGGGGCGGGTACTGCGTTGGCAGCAGCGGCGAGTGTGAGGACATCGTAGAGTTGGGCGCGACGTTGTCGATGAGTATGTTGTCGAGGGACACACACTTAACCACGGTTCGACCTGCCACCCTCACTGTGTTCCGTCGTTGTTGTCGTCGTTGTCGTCGTTGCCGTCGCCGTCTCGTCGTCGCTGAGCGGAGCTCCCGCTTCTCAAAGGGATTACGTAAGCAAGTGTAAACAAAATCCGGGAGCATCCGGTAAAACTGACCAGTTCTTGCAAGCCACCGGAAGCCAGCCACCATCGACGACAAGCGACCGACACCTACCAAACGGACAGATAATTCGGCGCCGCCCCTTCGACGACCACGCTGTGCGCCTCCCCGCTCTCCTCCATACTCGTGAACTGACCTACGCTTCCTGCACACAGCAAGCAAAACCATGGCCCAACGCGTCACGCTCCGCAAGCGCCAGCCGTACAATACTAACTCCAACCGCCGCCGCATCATCAAAACTCCCGGTGGTGTTCTCCGCTACCACTACATCAAAAAGCCCACCACCGGGCCCAAGTGCGGTGACTGCGGCAGCAAGCTTAGCGGCGTACGTCCTCTCCCTCTCCGTACCTAACCGTTGCCGTCGTGCTCACGCACTTCCCCCCTTTGTCTATTTCCTTTGGTGCATGGTGTGCAACCCCTGTATGGTGTCCGTACGCATGTGGTAATGTGTGATTTGGGACGATGCGTCGGCGTGTGGTGGAATGGGAATGATTGATTGAATTTGGGACTATGTGCTGCAGATACCTGCGCTGCGTCCTCGTCAGTACGCGACGATCTCCAAGACGCAGAAGTCCATTAGCAGAGCCTATGGCGGCTCGCGGTGCGGCATCTGCACTCGCTCGCGGTGTGTCTCTCCTATCCCGCTATCTCCCCCTCTACAAAATCGCTTCCCTTGTATCTTACCCTACTGACGTGCTCCCCTCGCAGCATCGTGCGCGCCTTCCTCGTCGAGGAGGCCAAGGTCGTGAAACACGTCATCAAGTCACAACAACAACAGCAGAAGAAGGGCACGGGACACAAGTAGTCTTCTCTTCTCTCCCTCCGCCGCTTCTCCCGTTGTTGCACACTCCTGTATTCCGCATGCCATCTATGCACCTCTACGGCCCTATCATACGAGTATATATATACGTACAGATCATGCACCCTTCACATCCGTCTGCCTGTCCTCTGCTCTACTTCTGTGCCGTTTTACCTGGCTTCCTGCAGATGAAAATATGAAGGGAATCGAACAATAGTGGAAAATGTGTGCATGTGCGTGAGCGGTGATGGCTTTCTACGGCAGTTAATCTACCTGTGCGCGATATGAGCCAGATTTCGGAGCCCTTTAAACAGTCCTCTGCAGTCGGCGCCAGTCACTGCAACTGGAACCTTCCCATCTGCTCAGAACTCGTTTCGGTCTACTTAGCTGATGCGGCAACATATTCCACCGTCGATAGACCAGATATACTTGGAGTCTGTGCTTAGTACACTGGAGAGTCTTACTTTCCTTGACGAATAAGAGCAGCGCATGTTGTCTGGCGGCGAATATAAACGGATGCACCCGCTGCCACTCGGAACCTTATAACACAGCACCAGCAGGCAGATCACACCACGCTATCGTCGTACATACGATTTTTTGCGTTTCATAGTATATATACGTGCATATGATTTCGAGTGTGGGTGTGTGGGGCATGACAACAGCAAGGGGAGATGCGACAGTGGTACTGCGTGAGCCCTCCGCCGCGCGCGTGTATGGTGTGTGGTGCGAGGAGGAACGGGGTGGTGAGGAGGGAGGATGCCCATTACTCTGGCTCGACGACAGCAGTTTGCAGACCCTGGAGAAAGGCTCAGCGGGGTTGGTGGTGGTTAGCGAGAGACGGGCCCACCTTGAACGACGCGACGGTGATGTGTGTCGCGAACGTGTATAGCTTTTCTTTTGCATTCTCCACATCGTTGCGTTTCCCTGTCGAATGTGCGTTAGTATCCGACAAGGTCCCTTCGAGGCTGTACTCCTCAAGAACTATTTCTCCCCAGAATCAAGGCGGGAGATGGTAAAGAGAAAGAAGATAGAGATCGGTCTGTATGCCGAGGATTCATTCATGAACAAATGGGGTGTCCCAAATGCAACGGACTTGTAAAACAGGTGTGGACGATGGACTTACGCTCGAGCCTCACGCGGATGCGATGGGGCACAGATTTGATGCCCCTGGACCAGAGTGCCTGGTTAAGGTGAGGGTCGAGGCGGACGTCTTTCGTCCCCATAGCGCGCTGGGCGAAGGCGACAACGGCCTTCACGGCGGTGGGGGCGCGCTTCTTGAAAGAGCGCCCATGCACAAGCTTGTGCAGGTGGACAGTATACTCGCGGGTGACGACGTCTTGAAGCGCGGAGCGAGTCTTACCGCCCGTCTGTGTGTGTGCGCGTTGGTGGTCAGCGGGAAGGGGTGGAGATAGGGGGGCGCACGGACCTTTGTTTTCTTTGTGGACTGCGGGAGTGTGAGATGGGCTGTCAGTGGCTATGGATGCGAAAGGCGGGAGGACGTACGACCATGGCTGGTATGGATGAGGAGGGCGGGGGATAGTGCAGACACAGTGACTGGCTACAGCGCCCAGACAAGGTTTCGGTGGATTGCAGTAACTACACAGTTCCACGACGATCGCCACTTTTCCACGCCACTTCACGTGAATAACCATCGGCATCTGTACTGTCGAATATTTTGTGACTACTGTCACAACGTCTCTGTCATTACTGGGGTAATGCAAAACGATTCTTCACAACTACTACGCATCCATAAATCTTTATTCCTCTTAGGAATACTATCTATAATATTATTGAACTATAGTATTGTATTTTGGGCTGTTGAGCTTGCTCCATTCACTCCCTATCCTTGTGATTTCTCTTTCCACATGATTTTTCCTATCCTCATGATTTTCCTTATCATTATGATTTTTGCCATAGGCTGGGCCTGGAATTTGATCTCCAGTAGACTAGACACTTAATATGGTGCATGTGCAGAAATGCACTCTTAGCACATTTGCAAGAAAATTTCCTCTCTTCTTTGTCTGTGTGGAGCTTGTATTTCAACATATAGTACTATTCTTCATGGGTAAAAATGTGTTGGAGACTGGGTGTGATCTGTGTGATCTTGCAGCATAGATGCAGTGTGGGCCTGATGAGTGTATTCAGGCATTGGGTTGCTGGTCCTCTGATGCTTTCAAGTCTTGTACCTGCACAAATCCTGTTGTTCTTCAAGCCATTTTATTTGGCCACTCTATTGTGGAGCAACCTTGCCTCCTTGCCACATTGATCATTCCTGTCTTCCTTTCTTCACCTCCAGCCCAGCCCACCTCACTTTGTGTTCTGAGACTTGTTACAGGTTATGGGTTTGATCTTCACATCAGGCTTCTCTGTTGTGCCCTTGATGCTTGTATGAAATGTGCAGTTTGTCTCATAGGTCCTCCTCACAAAAATGAAGTGTCATATTCCGCTATCCTTTTCTGGCATGTGACATTTTGGGTGCAAAATTGATTAGTATGCCTTTGTGTGATTGCCCTACCTTTGTAAGACCTGCAAGCAGGCTACTGATGATCTCGGTTACTTACATGTTTAACAGCTGCACACTCAAATGATATGGCAGTGCATAGTACAATACTTACCTTACTAAACACATACTTTCTATGTGGACACTACCAAGGAGACAGAGCTCCGAGATGGAGTGAGGTACATATGTGACTACTGTATTTAAGGAGTCTGGGGTGTGCACCTCCTCTCCAATCACTATTGTTGGTTTTTTCATTACCTTATGATGCTGATCACACTGTTTACTTATTAAGTATACTTATCTCTATCTCATCTTATTGGTATTTCTTTTCTCTTTATGGTCTGAGCTCCTCTTAAACTCTATCTTGCTCTTACTATATCTTCTTTACCTTGTCTTTGTCTCACCTCAGCACTTCTGCATGTGCTGAGGTGAGTATCTCTTCTGCTCTCTTAGCTCTCTTCTGACATACCTGCTCTATGCAGCTCTCTCTCTCTCTTCTGTGCACCCTCTACCCTATGGTAGCTGCTCTTAGCATGCAGCATGGCCAGGTATGATGACAATGTTGAGCAGCTAAGTGGATGCAGTGTGGGGGTAGAAGCTCAGGTGTGATGAGTCTCTAGATATCTCTCTAGGCCTTTGGACTGTTGTCCCCTTGGCTCATCTATCTCCACATAGGCTCACAAGCCTATCTCTACACTACAATGTTCAATCTGCTGTTTGCCATGTTGCCCATGTTTCAATAACCCCCACCCCATATGACTTTGAAGTAGTCTTTGAGTCTGCAAGGACACTTTTCTCAAGTGCACAGTTCTACCCAGCATGGTGGCAGAATCAAGATGATGTATGAGAAGACTCTGATTCTGACAACAACATGGTGCTGAGCTACACAAGGCCACAAAGCTCTTGAAAATATCAGACAAGTCAGCACAGGTATGACAACAATGACAATGAAGAAGAAGAAGAGGAAGAAAGGGACCAGTCTGCACTGTTGGAATTGCAAACTGGTGCATGCATGACTTACTACCTCCTTTTTAGGTAACTTGGCAGAAGCTGACACAGATGCAAACTTCCTCTCCACAGAAAACATATGATTACTGCTACTTTCTCAATCACTCCACTACTGTATAGTTCTAAGCCACAGGCAGTGTATCTGGCCTGTTTACAATAGCTCACTTTTTTCCCCTCAGTCCTTGTTGTTAGTTAGGACACTTTCTGGTGTTTCTTGTGCAGAAGACCACCTGTTTATATAACCTTGTTATTACAAAAGGTTATGGGCCCTGGCTGTACCACTGGCAGCTGCAAGTTTTTGTTGAATCTGGGCATCACAGCTAGGGAAGCAAACACCATGGTGTAAAACTAATAAGAGTAGAGCCCAAGGGCCATTATAGAAAGAGACAAGGCTACAGCCTTGGTAAGACAGAACAGAGCTTAGGACCACATCTGTAAGATAGAGAAGATGTGTACCAGAGGGTAGATGGTACACATAAGAGAGAGAGCTGCATAGAGCAGGTATGTCAGAAGAGAACTCAGAGAGTAGAAGAGATACTCACCTCAGCACATGCAGAAGTGCTGAGGTGAGATAAAGACAAAGTAAAGAAGATATAGTAAGAGCAAGATAGAGTTTAAGAGGAGCTCAAACCATAAAGAGAAAAGAGATACCAATAAGATGAGATAGAGATAAGTATACTTAATAAGTAAACAGTGTGATCAGCATCATAAGGTAGTGAAAAACCAACAGTTTTATTGGTGAAGCCATACAACATTCTTTTCTACTCAAGATGTCATCCCCAATCCTTTCCCTTGATCTCCCTGACTCTATTCCCTGACTTGATTGGTGAGGCAGCAATTGGACAGTATTTGCAAAGCTTTTTGAGGATGAGATGCACATGCATGGCATCTGGGGCCAATTTGATGGCTCAGCTCAATGACCATGTGACACTGAGGCAGCAAGACTTATCTGGGAGAAGTCAGAGCACAATGCACACTATCTCCTAAGTGAACAGCTATGTGATTTGATGTGCCTGTGAGTGTGGAAGCTTGGATTAGCTGCTGAATAGTGGAAGTGGCTTGTGGAAGCACATGGGATAACAGTGAGTGCTCAGATCAAGACCTGTTTGCTGAGTCATGCTACAGATAGGAAGCAAGTGAGCCTGATGCCAAAGAGCCATCAGACTGCATCAAACTGCAAAAAGGACAATCACATACCAGTTGTGCATGCAGACAATGATAAGTGCCCTCCATATCCCCATACTTCCCCTATCTCCAAAATTGACTCTCCTGTGGATGTTGCCAAAGAAAAGTGTGGTCCTGACTCCTGGAACAGTCACACCACTGTTGTTAGCCATAGTGAGGATGGAGATGGTTGTGCATCATCATGTACAGAGTCCATAGTTGTGGGCTGGGCTGTTGAAGGTGCAATTTTGGTGCCAGGAAAGCCAGAAATGTCAGGCCACTATTATTTTCTCTATTTTACTCCTCATTTCTCCTATTTTTATTATGTCTCTGTCACTACAGGTCTTATAATTGCTCCTGATCTACCAAAGTGATTCTCACAGTCATGCATTTCTCTTGTTTGTCTTTATCAGCCAATGATGCATATATCATCTGATCTCTGATTGGCCCATTCTATTTTTAGTTATGACTTGTTTTCTCACTCTTACTGCAGATGATCACCAATCCTTCTCACACCTGCTGTGGAGCATTACCAATCACTCCCACAGATGCTGTGGAGCCTCAGTCAGCACTGATGCATCCCCTCTATTATTAGATATGACATCTTTCTCATTCTCCAGCCCTATACTGTACAGCATGGTCTGTGCACTCTTCAGAGTACTATATATATGGTAGTCCACTTAGTGTTTTATCCCCAGTTCTGATCATCTGGGATATCCACTAGGTGCAGTAGCTTCTAGTTTTCTCATTGTCTTACTATACTGATTATACATCTGGGATATCCACTAGTCTAAGTGCAATTATCCTTTATTGTTTTAGCTTTCTTCAGTTATTCAGTTTCAACATAGCATCGGCCTCACAAGAAATGATGGAGAGTGTGGGCATGATGTGTGAGGCTGATGCTATGTTGAAGCTGAACAACTGAAGAAAGCTAAAACAATAAAGGATAATTGCACTTAGACTAGTGGATATCCCAGATGTATAATCAGTATAGTAAGACAATGAGAAAACTAGAAGCTACTGCACCTAGTGGATATCCCAGATGATCAGAACTGGGGATAAAACACTAAGTGGACTACCATATATATAGTACTCTGAAGAGTGCACAGACCATGCTGTACAGTATAGGGCTGGAGAATGAGAAAGATGTCATATCTAATAATAGAGGGGATGCATCAGTGCTGACTGAGGCTCCACAGCATCTGTGGGAGTGATTGTGAGGCCAACGCAACTAGTGAGGTCACACAACAGAACCTTGGAGAGGAATGAGGGATAAAGGATGATAGTATTTCAAAGACTAACTCGCTATGAAGTGGATATTGTGAAACACAGGCCATACACAGTGAGGGAACTAGAATAGTTCTTATTGTTGTCTGTGTTACTGTAGTCTACTTATAGAAAGTATTACAGTGCACGGACCATCTATCAGTAAGGCGAAGAACGTGTGTATGCATGTATGTGAATGATGTGGTGTGTGGTACAGTATATTGATGAAAAAGGAAGGAGTAGATTAGTAAGACAAGAACGTCAACAGATATCTCAGAAGTACTAAGCTAAAGAACAAGTACACTACTTAGTACAGTATATATAGTAAATGCCTGTGTGCACAGACCATGTATGTCACTGTAGGGCAGGCATTTGAAGTACAGAAATGAGGATAGCATGATGTCATGCACAGCATGTGTGAGAATGATCAGTAAGTAATGTGCAGCATTGCACAGTCATCATGAGAGTATATGTCATAAGTAATGAGTAATTGGCCTGATGATGAATGATGAATGAGTCATAGATTATCGTGAAATATCTAATCGGATAAGATAAGATGTAGTGTAGATCTTGAGCAATAAGATAAAAGAAAATTGTAAAAATGAAAAGAAAAATAACATGTCCTGACAATACCCCTGTTTTATGGGTGAGACAACCCAATGAACCACTAAACTCCTGTAGATCCAAAACCTCCTTCTCCCCTTGAGGTATCATCTAATGAATTGACTTCCAAAACATCAGCAAATGATCTGTTTTCAAGGATTAATTGTGCAATACAATCTTTTTCTTTTATATGGAATGTGTCATTTCCATTATTGACAAGAAGAATTTTGAGAGGGCCATGATAGTCTGAATCAATCACTCCTGCTCCAATTGATATAGAGTTTTTGACAGCCAATCCACTGTGAGGAGCAATATGTCCATAACAGTGACTTGGTATAGCCAAGGAGACCTGAGTATCAATCAAATTTTGACAATGTGATGGTATCTCTGTTTCTTCTGCACTGTAAAGATCTAATCCTGCAGCAAATAATGATCCTCTAGTATGTCAGGCCACTATTATTTTCCCTATTTTTCTCTTCATTTTCCTCTATTTTCTTATATCTCTATTGTCATAGATCTTACAATCGCTCCTGATCTATCAAAGTGATTCTCATGGTCATGTACTCTTTCTCTTTGTCTTTATTGGCCAATGATGTGTATGTCGTCCAATCTCCAATTGGCCCATTCTATCTTTAGTTGTGCCTTCTTTTCTCACACTTACTGTGCATGCTCACCAATCCTTCTCACACCTGCTATGGAGTATCACCAATCACTCTCACAGTTGCTGCAGAGCCTCAGTCAGCACTGACGTGTCCCCTCTGATGAGATCCCATGAGTGGGAAGGCGACCAGGAGTCTGTTACAAGGCACTTGCTTTGGCACCTCATAATGGTTTTGTTTCTTTTTTCTTTTTCTTTTTCTTACTTACTAGTAAAGTGTAGTATTATTACTACAAGTGTGAGCTTAGCTCCACTTTACTTAGTAAGGACTCTCTTTTTCTTTTCTCTATTATAGTACTTAAGTATTTACATACTTAAGTGTGAGCTTAGCTCCAAGTACTATACTAGACTTATCTTTTTCTCTTTATCTTTCTTTATTTATTATAATATCTACTTGCTAAGGACTATTACTATACAATTAGCAAGGACTCATTTCTCTCGTCTTTATTTACCTTTGTTTATCTCATGTTCATTACGCGCTTGTGGCTGAGCCACTTATATCACATGGACGTGTACCTACTGCACTTTACTGCACATTATTGTTTACTTACTGCACAATACTGCGCAACTTTACTATAGTTAGATCTCCAGTTTTGTATAAATAGTTGACAGACTGGTGGTCTTAAACCCCAGTCTTGTCAACTTCGCAATCTAGGGATTCTCCTATACTGCACTTGATCAAACACTTGCTATAAGCTCGCTTTCTCTCAAAGAACTAAATCTAAGATCTCTAAAAAGTCACACTAAGAAGTGTCACTAAGATGTCCTACATCTCGTCACTCTGGATCCTTGAATCATCATTGGTGGAATCATCCTCATTTCCATATTGTTGATCCCAATCTTCATTGTCATCAGGAACTTCTATTACGTGTATCAAGTACACATTCAACCTCCAGTTACCAGGAGTATCAATATAGACCTTCCCTAAGACCGTTCAATAGGCCACTCTTAGCAGAGTCCTACTTAGATGTAGGAGGAGTGGAGGCGAGTAGGCATGAAGATGATATAAGCTCCAACAAGGAGGAAAAGGGCCATGCAGTAGCCAATAGTGACGATATAGAGAACAGTCTCCATTGGAGACTGAGAAGAGTAAGGATAGGAGTAAGGACTGATTGAAGACACTCTTGATTGAAAGAGCATGAGAATGTCCACTTATCTTTTACTACACTATAGTACTACTCTTTATACTAGTTGAGACTGTGCACAGACCACGCTTAGTCATAGAGTGTGGGGCGCGGGTGCCAGAGTGGATGACAATGACCCGTGAGAACTTCAACACCCTCTATTATTAGATATGATGTCATTGCTTCACTTTCTCATTCTCTGGCCCTATACTGTACTGCATGGTCTGTGCACGCTCTAGGGTACTATATATACATAAGACTCCTAGCGGTTTATTCCCCAGTTCTGATCATCTGGGATATCCACTAGGTACAGTACTCTTTTCTCCTCTTTCTTACTATATGCTAATATATCTGGGATATCTGCTAGCCAAAGCGCAATTGTCCTTTTTACTTTAAGTCTTTCTTCAGTTGTTCGGCTTCAGCTTAGTGTCAGCCTCACATAGTAGGGATAGTTGCCTTGTCTGAAAGTTGTTTCACTGGTAGTATGATATTCTGAATAGCTTGAATGGCAGTTGGGTGTTACAAATGGAATTCTTTGACTAATTTGGGAACATCTTTGGTAATGATAGATGCTGGTTCCCAGGAATTAGATTTGTGTGGGTAATTCTTCCATTTTATCAAATATTTGACTTTGCCATATTGTTTTCAAGTATTGAGAATCTCTTCTACTTCATATCTCTCTTCTCCTCCAACTATAGGAGCTGGTGGGGGTTTTTGCTTTCTTTCAGGGATAGTGTCAGCTGTGAATGGTAGTAGTTTGGCCACGTGAAATACTGGATGGATCTTCAACGTTTTTGGTAATGCAAGTTTATAACTATTGTTGGTCAGGACTTCAACAATCACATATGGTCCAATTTGTTTATGATCCAATTTCTTCATGGGTCTATCCAATTGAATATTGGATGTGTCAAGCCAGACTTTATCTCCTACTTTGTATATGGGAGTTTCTCCTCTGTGTGTGTCGTAATATTTCTTCATATCTTCTGCTGCCTTTTTCAATGTGGATTTGGCATCATCTCTAGCTCTCTCTAGAGAAGATATGAAGACATCTACTGATTCAATATTTGATTCTGCATGAGGTTTGAATCCCATTCTTGGATGCTGGCCACTGTTCAATATAAATGGAGTTTGTTTTGTTGATGCATTGATTCAATTGTTATAACAAAACTCTGCCATAGGTAACCAGTTCATCCAATTGTTTTGTTGATGGTTTATGAATATTCTGAGATACTGTTCTATCTCTTGGTTTATTCATTCAGTTTGTCCATTGGTTTGTGGGTGGAAGGTGGTTGAAAGAGCTGTTTTTATCCCAAGAATCTTGTTCAATTCCTTCATGACTCTTGAAGCAAATTGTGGGCCTCTGTCAGAGAGAACTTTTTCTGGTAGTCCATGTAATTTCCAGATATTATCTCTAAAAAGTCATGTGACTCCTTCTGCTGTTACTGTGGTAGTGGTGGGCATTGCATGAATCATTTTTGAAAATTGATCCACCACTACTAAGATAGAGTTGTATCCTTGACTGTCTGGCAATTGTGTGATAAGGTTGGTTGATATGATTTGCCAGGGTTGGTCTGGGATTTCATTGGGTGTGAGTTCACCTTGCAGTTTCTTCACAACAACTTTTGTTCTTTGGCAGAGTTCACATCCTTTTACATATCTTCCAATGTATGCTGCCATGCCCTTCCACCAGAAGGTCCTTCCTACTAATTCCAATGTTCTCCATTGTCCTGGATGTCCTGCTATTGGACTATTGTGACAATGTTTCACCACTTCTGCTCTGCAACTTTTGGGAATGAAGATTTTTCCTTTGTATGTAAGGAGCCCTTGTTCATTTTCCCCATGTCCTGCAATGATTGCCATCTTTGCTTCATCTGCTGGCAATTCTCTCCATTGTTGTATCTCTCCTTCATTCTTCTGTGCTTCTAGGATCTTTTTCAGTAGTAGTGGGTTTGTGAATACTGCATTGATGAATGATATTTGTTTAATCTTGGATGCGCAAGCACCATCAACAGGATTATTGTGTAGTGTTTGTTTGAAAAACTCTGGTTTCAGCAGTATGATATTGTTGTTGTCACAGTCCACCCCCTCTTTATGATCTGAACGTCTCGAGAGGTGATCAGGCTTGTCAGATGATTTACCTGGGTGATGGGTAAGGTTGAAATCAAATCTAGAAAGAAAGAGAGACCATTGTGCCTGGTGACAGTTCAATTTCTGGGCACTCATAAAGTACTCTAGATTTTTGTGGTCTGTGAGAATTTCAACCGGGTTTTGTGCACCTTCAAGATAGTGCTGCCATTGTTCCAGTGCTCTGATTATTGCCAGCATCTCTCTATCATAGATGTCATAGTTGCACTCTGCTGGTGATAAACTTTTGCTGATGTAGGCTACTGGATGCCACTTGTCATTGTCACATTTTTGGGATAATACAGCTCCAGTTGCATAACCAGAGCTGTCAGCTTCTACCAAATATGGTTTGTCTGCTTCAGGGAATACCAAAATAGGTTTGGAACACATGGCTGATTTCAGTGATTCAAATGCATGTTTTTGTTCATCATCTCATTTCCATTTAGCATCTTTCTGTAGAAGACTATTCAGAGGTTTGGCAATTTCTGAGAATCCCCTGATAAAGTGTCTGTAGAAGTTGACAAATCCCAAAAATGATCTGGTTTCTGTGACTATGGTAGGAGTGGGCCATTCTGTGATGCCTTGTACTTTGACAGGATCCATCATAATCTTGTCAAAGGAGATCTTGAGTCCAAGATAGTCTATGTTATGAGGCACTTGCTTTGGCACCTTGTAACACGTTGGTTTCCTTTTTTCTTTTTTCTTTTCTTTTTTCTTTTATCTTACTTACTAGTAAAGTGTAGTATTATTACTACAAGTGTGAGCTTAGCTCCACTTTACTTAGTAAGGACTTTCTTTTCTTTTCTCTTATATAGTACTTAAGTATTTACATACTTGAGTGTGAGCATAGCTCCAAGTACTATATCAAGACTTATCATTTCCTCTTTTTTATCTTTCTTTATTTATTATAACATTTACTCCTGGTAACAAGAGTTTGGATATGAGCTTGATGGACATGATAGAAGTTCCTAATGATGATGAAGATCAGGATTAATGATATAGTGATGAGGATAATTCCACCAATGACTATATGAGGATCCAGAGTGACGAGTATAGGATGTCTTAGCGACACTTAGAGTGACTTAGAGATCTTAGACTTAGTTCTTAGAGAGTGAAGCGAGTTTGTAGCAAGCTTAGATCAAGTGGAGTATAGGAGAATCCCTAGATTGCGAAGTTGACAAGACTGGGGTTCTAAGACTGCCAGTTTGTCAACTATTTATACAAAGCTGGAGATCTAAGTATAGAAAAGTTGCACAGTAAAGTGCAGTAAGTCACATCCATTGTGTAACTAGTGTGGCTCAGCCACAAGTGCGAATAGACCTTCCCTAAGACCATCCAATAGGCTGCTCTTAGCAGTCTATTTCTTCCTTCTCAAAATCGCATTTTTCTGGTTTTAAGTAGAGTTTGTTATCTTGAAGTATTTGTAATACTTCAGTGACAATTTGACAATGTTCTTTGAGTGTTTTGGTGAAGATGAGAATATTGTCCATATAAACAACTACTTTGCCATTTGCAATGAGGATGTGGAAGAGATGATTCATCATCATTTGGAAGGTTGCTGGGCTATTTGTGAGACCAAAGAACATAATGAGTGGTTCATATAGTCCTTTGTTTGTGATAAAAGCCACCTTCCATTCATCTCCTTCTTGGATTCGTACATTGTTATATCCCCATCAAACATCGAGTTTGGTGAAAAACTTTGCCCCTTTGAGTTTATCAATCAATTCAGAAATGAGTGGTAATGGATATGTGTTTTTGATTGTGATTTCATTGAGGTGACGATAGTCTTGTACTGGACGTAGTTCTCCTGATTTCTTTTTGATAAAGAAAAATGGTGATGCCATTGGGGATTTGGAAGGTTGTATACATCCAGATTTCAAGTTTTTGTCTATGAATTTCTCTAACTCTGCTTGTTCAATAAGGGACAAGTTGTATATTTTCCCTGTGTGCATTTTTGAGTTTGGCTTTAACTCAATGGCATGGTCCCAGATGCATCTGGGAGGTAATTCATCAAATGATTCTTTTTTGAAGACAGTTTTGAAATGATGATATGCAAGAGGGATGATGTCTTTGAAAGATCGTTTGATTTTCTTCTTCTCTGCTTCAATTGCAAGATCTTGACTGATGTTATTGATTGCTGCTTCTTTCTCTTCCTGGCCAATCATAACGCACAAAATCTTATCTCCAGGTCTTGGTTCATCTTCTTTGTCATCATCAACTTCAATCATTTTAGGTACTTCTTTCTTCAACTGTGCTTCTTTCTTTGTTGCTTTGATTCTTTTCCTAGACTTTTTCTCTTCAAGAAGTCTAACTTGGCATCTTTGTGGACATCTGGAGAATGTTACTAATCCTGATTGCCAATTTATTTCTGGATTATGGATTTTAAGCCATGTTTCTCCAAGAATTAAATTGATTTTCCCTAGACCAGTGATGCAGAATGTAGTTCTTTTGGTATGGTCATAGGTTTTTAGGATTAGATCTACAGTTTCTCATATAGATCCATTCTTGTTTCTTGTTCCCTTGTTCCATTGATGTTGTAAACTGGAATTGCAATCAGTAATTTTTTTGTGTTTAGGTTATTTTGTTTTATGAATTGTTCATCAGTGTAACATGTTGTTGCACCAGAATTGAGTAAAGCATCTATGGTCACTGTTGCTCCAGTATCCACTGTTTTGATTTCTACTTTAATCATGGGCAATTCCATCTTTATCCCCATGATTTTGTGCTTTTCTTCTTTGTGAGAGGGCATACTCTCAGATACCTCTTTTTCTTTCTTTTCCTGATGATTTGGAACAATGATGCATTCATTGATTATAGGATCACATACATTGGTGTGATTGACAGTGCCATCATCAGGAAATAGAACAGAAAAACTATTGGAGGACAATGCAGTGGTATCTACTGATTGTCCTTGGCAAAACCCTGCCTGTCTATAGGCAATCCTCTCTTCTCCCACTTGTCATTCATCATCTTCTGGAAATCTTCTGTTGACATCTGCCTGATGTCTTCATGTATTTCCCTGATGCTCTTCTTCCCCTTCTGCAGGCATTCACATGATATGTGCCCCTCCTGTCTGCAGTTGTAACAAATGATCATCTTTCTTCTTTGTGCCCTATTGACATCCATGGGTACAGTGGCATTACTAGCTTGTTGCATTGGTGGGTTGCTTTGGACATTTGCTTGGGGTCTTGTGTAGTTATTTCTGGGAGTCCAAGTAGGGGCACTTCTAGTTTGTATGAGTTGCTTGTACTTGTGCCAATGTCTGTCTGCAGTTTGAGCCACTTGCTGCCACTGTAAATAGGTAACAGGGGGGGATTGATGTTATAGATCCTTTGCAGGAGTTCATTATTTAATCCTCTGTGATAGCAATCTATGAGAGCTTGGTCATCATATTTTGCTTTTGCTGCAATGAGGAGAAAATTGGTAGTGTATTCCTCTGCTGTTTTTCCTATTTGTTGTATTTTATGGAGTTCCTGTTGTGCTATATGGGCTTCATCTGGGTCTCAAAATTGTGTGCATAATTTGTCATCAAAGTCTACCCAGTTTTGGAAGGGCATTGGATGGAGTAGATTGAGGGGGTCAGCCTCATGTAGTCGCTGTTTAGCAACTTGTAGATTTTTCCAAGCCTCTGCACTTCCTCCTATCATGTATGATAGGGCATAGGTAATATGATCATTGTCCACCCATGTTTTTTTTGCTGCAAATACTAGGAATAACTCCTGTATGAAGGAGTCAAGTTTGTTGTGCTTCCCTGAGAATGGAGTAGGCACAGAAACTTTTACTCTGTGTTGGGCAAACATGTGGGCCCCTAGGCCTGCAGATGGGCCAGATGTACCAGCCAGTGTAGGGTGTAGGGTTGGTTGGGTGCTCATCATTGCTGTGATACTGGCCAATGAGTTGGTTATTTGCACCAATGCAGTTCCCATCTCCAAGAATTGGGTATTCTGCTTTTGTGACATGATATGCTGCTCCTCCATTGCTGTTTTCATTATCTCCACTGTATCCTCCAGATCTGTGATGCATAGTCTGGTGGTCTCTGCCTGTCATCTTTCCCTTTCCATTTCTGCAGTTCTTTCCCTTTCTGCCTCTGCTGATGAGTCTTTGATCATGGGAGCTGGATTTCTCATTTCCCAATTGCTGGGTCCTGAGCTCATCATTGCTCATTTCTGAAGATGTAGGCTTGGGGGATTGAATTATAATATGGGCTGGTTCTTTCCCAGTAGTTTGGAAAGAAGTGCCACAGGAATTCATCAGGGTGATCATTGTAATAGGGATTATGGAGTTTGAAAAACCGAATGGATTGTTGTTGATGATATTGGAAGGTGTTTCCATAATATCAGATAAGAGCTTGAGATGTGTGAGGTCATGTGGGTGCAGATAATGAAGAGGTAAGTCTGGCATATGATTTGCCTGACCTGGTCCTCTTTTCTGAGTGGAGAATTCTTGGAATGATGACAGATAAAATTGCACAAAGTGAAAACTCTTTACACCTTTTTCAAGGGTGTAAGCCTTTCAAATGCAAAGTGGAAGGGGTGATGGTATAGTATGTGCTAAGTACTACTTGTATAATACAAAACAATTCTCTGATACAGTAAAAATTATTGTAACCCTGGTCTGAATGGTTGTCAGGGGGTTTGCAGTGCTCCACTAAGTGGTAAGACACCCTTGCACTACTTGCTGAGGCAATGTAAGGCCCAGCACTGTAGCTGACTATGAAAAATTGGAACTGTAAAAACAAGTATTCATCTTCTTAGACAAGTAGGGAGGGGAATGATGATTCAGTCAGAGGTGATATGAGGTAGAGTGTGAGGTCGCTGAAGAGCTTAGTACTACTGTGAGGCTGACACGACTAGTGAGGTCACACAACAGAACCTTGGAGAGGAATGAGGGATAAAGGATGATAGTATTTCAAAGACTAACTTGCTATGAAGCAGATATCTCAGAAGTACTAAGCTATGTTATGAGGCACTTGCTTTGGCACCTTGTAACAATTTCTTTTTCTTTTCTCTTTTATTTTACTTACTATAAGCATAGTATTAACTACAGCAGTGAGCTTAGCTCCTACTTATAGTAAGGACTCTATTTCTTTTCTCTTGTATAGTACTTAAGTATTTACATACTTAAGTGTGAGCTTAGCTCCAAGTACTATATTAGACTTATCATTTTCTCCTTTATCTTTCTTTATTTATTTCAACATTTACTTGCTAAGGACTATTACTATACAATTAGCAAGGACTCATTTCTTTCACCTCTATTTACCTTAGTTTATCTCTTGTTCATTACACACTTGTGGCTGAGCCACTTATATCACATGGACATGTACTTACTGCGCTTTACTGCACATTATTGTTTACTTGCTGCACATTTACTGTGCAACCTTACTATACTTAGAACTCTCATTTTGTATAAGTAGTTGAAAGACTGGTGGTCTTAAACCCCAGTCTTGTCAACTTCGCAATCTAGGGATTCTCCTTTACTGCACTTGATCTAAGCTCACTACAAACTCGCTTCACTCTCTAAAGAACTAAATCTAAGATCTCTAAGTCACTCTAATGTCACTAAGACATCCTAAACTCATCACTCTGGATCCTGGTTTAGTCATTGGTGGAATCATCCTCATCACTATCTCATTGATCCCAATCCTCATTATCATCAAGAACATCTATTATGCATATCAAGCACATATCCACTACCTTGTTACCAGGGGTACCATTATAGATCTTCCCTAAGACTGTCCAATAGGCTGCTCTTAGCAAGCTAAAGAACAAGTACACTACTTAGTACAGTATATATAGTAAATGCCTGTGCACACAGACCCTGTAGGGCAGGCATTTGAAGTACAGAACTGAGGATAGCATGATGTCATGCACAGCATGCATGAGAATGATCAGTAAGTAATGCACAGCATTGCACAGTCATTGTGAGAGTATATGTCATAAGTAATGAGTAATTGGCCCAATGACAAATGATGAATGAGTCATAGATTATTGCCAAAGATCTAATCGGATAAGATAAGATGTAGCGTATATCTTGAGTGATAAGATAAAAGAAAATTGTAAAAATGAAAAGAAAAATAATGCATCCTGACAGTGATTGGTGATGCTCCACAGCAGGTGTGAGAAGGATTGGTGATCATCCACAGTAAGAGTGAGAAAACAAGTCATAACTAAAAATAGAATGGGCCAATCAGAGATCAGATGACATATGTGTCATTGGCTGATAAAGACAAACAAGAGAAATACATGACTGTGAGAATCACTTTGGTAGATCAGGAGCAATTATAAGACCTGTAGTGATAGAGACATAAGAAAAATAGGAGAAATGAGGAGTAAAATAGAGAAAATAATAGTGGCCTGACAAATACCCCTTCTTAAGGTGAGATGTCTCAGTGAGCAAAAAATGGAGATGAATGAGCATGGCAAATGTCTTCATCTTCTCCTTCCATAGACTTGAAAGGAATACCAGCAAAGAGTGATGGAGAGATAGGGATGATGGAAGAAGATTTAGGTAATTCTTTTAAATCTTCACATGATTTGGGAGTAATAACTCCATCATCATCTTCATCTGTAAAATCATCTTTATCTTCAATAATGCCAAAGGGAATTTCCTCATATCCTTCATCAAGAACTGGTGGATGAGTAGGTGTTTCTTCTTGAAGTTGACAAGCATAATGTGGTTGAGCCATCAAGTCTGGCAAAAATTCCATCTGGTAAAGGGAATAAATGGCTACTGAATGTATTGCTTGAGGATTTTCTTTATGATACCTCTTAAGCATATCAAGAACATCTTCCATCAATACTGAAGCAGGTTCCCAAGAATTTTCCTCTGCAGGGTAGTCCTTCCATTTGACCAGATATTGAATTTTACTGTGAGAAAGACAACTATTGAGAATTTCTTCAACTTCATATACTTCAACACTGTTCTTGATGATGGGGGGAGGAGGAGGAGGAATTTCTTGTTCAATGATGATGTCTTTGACAAAAGGACAAAGTTTGATGACATGGAAAATGTTGGAATCTGCTTCAATCTTATCAGATCTTGCCAGATCCTGTTATTGCTTATCTCTCCCTCTAGACACCCATGGCCCACACTTATTAGTAAGCACAGTCTGTGCATGATCTGTGATTGTATATCAGTAGTTGTATAGCATCTTAGAAATATAAGTGGACATCTCCTTCCTCTTGTGTGCTGTCTGCACCACTCATTTGCACATCCACTTCAATACCCTCCTTTGGTAGTCCTAATATGGATGGCCCTCTTCTTATCTTTGCTGTGTGTTTCTCAGCATTCATCCTCTTCTCTGCCACATTCCTCATCATATACCACAGCCTCCCACCATGCATCCAGGTGATGCTCCCCATCTGATTGCCACCCTGTCACCTTCACCACCACACCACATTCCCTGTGCAACAGAAAACAGGATGGATATTCATTGTCTTTAGGAGTTTGAGATGATATGCATTATTGGAAAGTACTTCAAGTACTTTGTAAGGTCCAAGACATTTGTGATCCAATTTCTTCATTGGTCTGCCAGTGTTGATATTAGTGGCCTCAAGCCATACTTTATCTCCAATGGCATAGACAGGAGTTTTGCCTCTATGTTCATCATAAAACTTCATATCTTCTGCTGCTTTCTTCAATGACACCTCTGCTTCCTCTCTGATATGTTTGAGCCCTGCTACAAACTTGTCCACCGAATCAATTCTAGTAGATGTATGAGGTTCATGGCCCATTCTTGGATCTTGTCCATAATTCAGCATGAATGGTGAATATTTTGTTGCTGAATGAACATGATTGTTGTAAGTGAATTTGGCCATAGGCAACCAACTTGCCCAATTGTTCTGTTGATGATTGATAAAGAGACAGAAATATTGCTCTATTTCTTGATTTATCCACTCTGTTTGACCATCAGGTTGAGGATGATAAGCTGTAGATGTCACTGTTTGAATCCCCAGTAAACAATTCAATTCACACATGACTTGTGATGCAAATTGCAGTCCTCTGTCTGATAACACCTTCTCTGGAAGACCATGATGTTTCCAAACATGATCTCTCATAATGCATGCTACTCCTTCTGCTGTGATCATCTCTGTGGTTGGAATAGCATGAATCATTTTGGTAAAATGATCCACAACCATGAGAATAGAATCATTGCCTTGACTTTCAGGCAATTTGACAATGAGGTCTGTAGAAATAATCTGCCAAGGTCATGATGGGATTTCATTAGGTGTTAACTCTCCTTGTGGTTTTGTGGGGAAAGTTTTCATCCTTTTGGCATAAGTCACGTCCCTTGACATACTTCTTGACATATGATGCCATATTTAGGAACCAGAAATGTCATTGGACCATTTCTAATGTTTTCTTGTGGCCTGGATGTCCTGCATGTGGTGAATTGTGGCAGGTCTTCATCAACTCGGTGTACATTGGTTCTGGAACATAAATTTTCCCATCATAGAAGAGTGTCTTCTTATCATCTTCACTCCATTGTGTGAACATTGCAGTTTTCCTCAAGTCTGCATCTAACTTGTCCCAAATGATATAATCATGGTTGTCTTTTTGTGCATCCATGATTTGTTTCAAGATGGGAGGGCTGAGTGCTGCAAGTGAAATCTTGTGTTTGAAAAATTCCAGTTCAAGCAAGATGATGTTCTTGTTGGCACAGGAAATGTGGTGCAATGGCAAAGGCAATGGGGATGTGATCAGACAAGGGGGATGGACTCAGGATGACAATGTGAGGAGATGTGGAGGTAGGTGATGAGGGCAGTGGTTGTGCTGAGGATGACAATGTGAGGTGCACGCTAGGACAGCAAGGTCACAACTGAAAGGAGGGGGATTGGTGAGGAGAGGAGACAATACACCTTAAGATGAGTCACGCTGTATAGCGGATATCTCAGATGTATAAAGCTGAAGAGCTATCTACTACATGAGAGTCTTTATATACTACAGGGATTGGTGCATGGACCATATGCTGTCTCTGTAGGGCAGGCATATGTAAATAAGATGTGCAGCATTGCACTGCATCAGTAAGCGTCTGTGGGAATTATAGTCATAAATGTACAGTAAGCAGCCTGATGAGTAAAGGAATATGAGTCATAGATAATCGCGATAAGATCTACTGATGATCTGATAAGATGAGATAAGATATCTCTAGTAGATCTTGAGCGATAAGGATGAAAGAAATTGTAAAATGAAGAGAAAAATAAGTACGTCCTGACAGATGATGAAGATGATGGTGAAGATAAAGATGGGGTCACCCATATTGTGATGACAGAAGGAGGGTATTGAAGTAGATGCAGAAAAGACTGGTGCAGGCACTCAGAGGAAAGAAGGGAGATGTCTGCTTGTATATTCTAAGACACTGTAAGACTACTGATATACAAACTAAGATTGCACACAGACCGTGCTGACTAATAAAGTGTGGGCCATGGGTGTCTAAAGGGAGAGATGAGCAATAAGAGATCAGATGAGATCTTGATAAGATTGACACAGATCCAACAGTTCTTGTTGTCATCTTCTACCCCCTTCTTATGGTCCAAACATCTTGAGAGGAGATTGGGGTGAACATTGGTAGCACCAGGTTTGTATATCATGTCAATCTGAAAGTGAGACAAATAAAGTGACCAATGAGCTTGACAATGATTGAGCTTCTGGGCCATCATGAAGTACTCCAAATTCTTGTGGTCAGTGACCACTTGAACAGGGTGAATAGAACCTTCAAGATAATGATGCCATGCTTCCAGAGCATGGATGATGGCCAACATCTCCTTGTCATATATGTCATAGTTATGCTCAGCAGGAGACAAACCCTTACTGAGGTAGGCAACTGGGTGCCACTTGTTATCTTGGCAAAGCTGTGAAAGAACTGCACCAGTAGCATAACCAGAACTATCCACTTCAACTCTAAATGGATACTGCTCATCCAGAAAGACTAAAACCAGTTCAGAATACACAGCATCTTATAAATGAGTGAAAGCCAACTGCTGTTCATCATTCCAATGCCACTTGACATCCTTCTGCATGAGCTCATTCAAGGGTTTAGTGATATTGGAGAATCCAAGAATGAAACCATGATAAAAGTTGCAGAAACCCAAAAATGAACAGACATCATGAAGGTTCTGTGGAATTGGCCAGTCCTTGATACCCTGTACCTTGACCAGGTCCATAGTGATTTTGTCAAAAAATATCTTCAGGCCAAGGAAATCAATGGATGTCTGTTCAAACTTGCATTTCTCTGATTTGAGATAAAGTTTGTTATCTGTGAGTATTTGGAGGACTTCCTGTGTGACCATCTGATGTTCTTCTAATGTTGCTGTGAAAATCAAGATGTCATCCATATAGACCACCACAACTCCTCTAGAAATGAGACCATGGAACAAGTGATTCATCATCATTTGGAAGGTGGCTGGGCTATTGCAGAGACCAAAGAACATGACAAGAGGTTCAAATAAACCCTTGTTAGTGATGAAAGCTGCTTTCCATTCATCACCATCTTTGATTCTGACATTGTTATAACCCCAATGGATGTCCATCTTCATGAAATATTGTGCTCCACAAAGTTGATCAATCAATTCTGAAATCAGAGGAAGTGGGTAACTGTTTTTGATCATCATGTCATTGAGTTTGTGATAATCTTGAACAGGTTGAAGATCTCCAGATTTCTTTTTGATAAAGAAGAAAGGCAACACCATAGGAGATTTTGAAGGGTGAATATGACCACTTTTCAAAATTTCTTCAATGAATAACTCCAATTGTTTTTGTTCATCCAAGGAAAGATTGTAAACTTTACCAGCAGATGGTTTAGCACCTGGTTTAAGTTCAATTGCATGATCTCAAGGACATCTTGGAGGAAGAGAATTGAAAGCTTCTTTGTCAAATACCTGTTTGAAATGATGATATGCTTTTGGTACAATATCCTTGAAATTCTTCTTCAGCTTCTTCTTTTCTGCTTCAATGGCAAGGTCTTGGCTAATATTTTGAATGGCTGCCTCAATTTCCTTTTGATCAACCACTACCATCAATATTTGATCATCCTTGTCTTCAGC
>QLPN01000612.1:0-28095 GCA_003314395.1 Albatrellus ellisii
CCTGATGACGATGAAGAAGGGGATTAATGATATGGTTATGAGGATAGTTCCACCAATAACGATGCGAAGATCCAGGATGATGAGTGTAGGATGTCTTAGCAACGCTTAGAGTGACTTAGAGATCTTTAGACTTAGTTCTTTTAGAGAGTGAGTTTGTAATGAGCTTAGATCAAGCGCAGTATAGGTAAATCCCTAGATTGCGAAGTTGACAAGACTGGGGTTTAAGACCGCCAGTTTGTCAACTATTTATACAAAACTAGTGATCTAACTATAGTACTGTTGTGCAGTAAGGCGCAGTAAGTAAACGAAAATGCGCAGTAAAGTGCAGTAAATATGCGTCCAAGTGATATAAGTGGCTCAGCCACCAGCGCGAAATGAACTTGAGGTAAACAAAGGTAAATAAGAGCGAGAAAAGGGAGTCCTTGCTAATTGTATAGTAATAGTCCTTAGCAAGTAAATGTTATAATAAATAAAAGAAAGATAAAGAGAAAAAAGATAAGTCTAATATAGTACTTGGAGCTATGCTCACACTTAAGTATGTAAATACTTAAGTACTATAAAAGAGAAATGGAAATATAAGTCCTTACTAAGTAAGGTGGAGCTAAGCTCACACTTGTAGTAATAATACTACACTTTACTATAGTAAGTAAGATAAAAAGAAAAAGAAAAAGAAAAAGAAAAAACGTGTTACGAGGTGCCAAAGCAAGTGCCTCGTAACATCACCCTTTCATGAAAGACATCATTATTGAAAGAGAAATTCATCCTCCTCCTCCTCCTCCCATTATTAAGAATGGTGTTGAAGAATACAAAGTCAAGGAGATTCTCAATAGTTGGCTTTCTTGTGGTAAAGTTCAATATCTGTTCAAATGGAAGGACTACCCCACAGAAGAGAATTCTTGGGAACTGTTACGAGGCACTTGCTTTGGCACCTCGTAACGCAGTTTCGCATTTTTTCTTTTTTTTCTTTTATCTTACTTACTTAGTAAAGCGTAGTATTATTACTACAAGTGTGAGCTTAGCTCCACTTTACTTAGTAAGGACTTATCTTTTCTTTTCTCTTTTATAGTACTTAAGTATTTACATACTTAAGTGTGAGCATAGCTCCAAGTACTATATTAGATTTATCCTTTTCCTTTATCTTTCTCTTATTTATTATAACATCTACTTGCTAAGGACTATTACTATACAATTAGCAAGGACTCTCCTTTTCTCGTCTTTATTTTCCTTTGTTTATCTTATGTTCATTTCACGCTTGTGGCTGAGCCACTTATATCACATGGACACGTACTTACTGCGCTTTACTGCGCATATCTGTTTACTTACTGCGCTTTACTGCGTAACCTTACTATAGTTAGATCGCTAGTCTTGTATAAATAGTTGACAAACTGGCGGTCTTAAACCCCAGTCTTGTCAACTTCGCAATCTAGGGAATCTCCTTATACTGCACTTGATTTAAGCTCGTTAATCACTCGCTTTATCCTTTCTTCCCTAAGTCTAAGAATTCAACCAACTATTAAGAACTCTTACACTAGATCAAACTGGATCCTCATATCGTCATTGGCGGAATCATCCTCGTGACCATATCGTTAATCCCACTCTTCATCGTTGTTCGGAACCTCTATTACGTTCATCAAGCCAACATCCAAATCTTGGTTACCAGGAGTAACATATTAGACCTTCCCTAAGACCGTCCATTAGGCCGCTCTTAGCAGGAACATGCTTCAGTATTGATGGAAGATGTTCCTGATATGCTTAAGAGGTACCATAAAGAGAATCCTCAAGTGGTACATTCAGTAGCCATTTACTCCCTTTACATTCACCAGAGATGATGGCTAAATGCTAAGAGCAGCCTATTGGACAGTCTTAGGGAAGGTCTGCTATAACAATACCCCTGGTAACAAGGTAGTGAATATGTGTTTGATAAGCATAATAACTGTTCCTGATGATGATGAAGGGAGGGATCAATGAGATAGTAATGAGGATGATACCACTGATGACTATGCGAGGATCCAGAGTGATGAGTATAGGATATCTTAGTGACATTTAAAGTGACTTAGAGATCTTAGACTTAGTTCTTAGAGTGAAGTGAGATTGTAGTGAGCTCTAGGTCAAGTGCAGTAAATCGTGTCCATTGGGTAAGTAATGTGACTTAGCCACAATCATGAAATGAATGAGACATAAACAAAGGTAAACAAAGATGAGATAATAATGAGTCCTTGCTAATTGTATAGTAATAGTCCTTAGCAAGTAAATGTAAATAAATAAATAAAGATAAAAGAAACAGTTAAGTCTTTTATAGTACTTGGAGCTATGCTCACACTTTAAGTATATAAATACTTAAGTACTATAAATGAGAAAAAGGAGATGAGTCCTTACTATAAGTAGGAGCTAAGCTCACTGCTGTAGTTAATACTATGCTTATAGTAAGTAAAATAAGAAAAAAGAAAAAGAGAAGAGAAAGGAAAAGAAAACCATTATGAGGTGCCAAAGCAAGTGCCTTGTAACACTAAACCACATTCTGCTTGATGTATTCTCAAAGAATCATCCATCCCTACTCCACCAGTTCTTTATTGAAACATGGGCAAAGTGGCAAACAACAGGTTGAACATCATTGTGTAGAGATAGGCTTGTGAGCACAGGTGGAGGTAAAAGAGCCAAGAGGACAACAGTCCAGAGGGCTAGAGAGAGAGAGCTGTAAGATAGAGAAGATGTGTACCAGAGGGTAGAGGGTACACAGAAGAAAGAGAGAGCTGCATAGAGCAGGAATGTCAGAAGAGAACTCAGAGAGTAGAAGAGATACTCACCTCAGCACATGCAGAAGTGCCGAGGTGAGACAAAGACAAGGTAAAGAAGATATAGTGAGAGCAAGATAGAGTTAAACAAAGACAAGATAAGATGAATCCTTGCTAATTGTATAGTAATAGTCCTTAGCAAGTAAAATGTCATAATAAATAAAAGAAGTGATAAGTTCTTTATAGTACCTAGAGGTAACCTCTGCTGCAGTAATACTACAGTACTATAAAGGTGAGATGATAGTGTCCTTACTATAAGTATGAGCTATGCTCAAGCTGTAGTTTAAAACTACTCTTATA
Source organism: Albatrellus ellisii (assembly GCA_003314395.1). Classification (NCBI taxonomy): domain Eukaryota; kingdom Fungi; phylum Basidiomycota; class Agaricomycetes; order Russulales; family Albatrellaceae; genus Albatrellus; species Albatrellus ellisii. The sequence goes on from QLPN01000612.1 coordinate 3,093, forward strand.
GTAAGTAAGATAAAGAAAAAAAGAAAAAGAAAAAGAAAATACAAGTCTGTTACAAGGTGCCTAAGCAAGTGCCTTGTAACACATACTGTGTACATCTTTCATTACCATCTCATCTCATCTTGTCTACTACTGGTTACTTGTTGTACTGGTAGGCACTCCACATGGATTTATTTACTCCATGCATATTGTACCACTTTCATATTATATCACTTTCTTCCCTGATGATTCAGGTTCCTGTTATGAGGCACTTGCTTCAGCACCTCATAACAGTTTTCTTTTTCTTTTTATCTTTTTCTTTATCTTACTTACTAGTAAAGTGTAGTATTATTACTACAAGTGTGAGCTTAGCTCCACTTTACTTAGTAAGGACTCATATTTCCTTTCTCTTTTATAGTACTTAAGTATCTACATACTTAAGTGTGAGCTTAGCTCCAAGTACTATACTAAGACTTATCCTTTTTCTTCCTTTTTATCTTTCTTTATTTATTATAACATTTACTTGCTAAGGACTATTACTATACAATTAGCAAGGACTCTCTTTTCTCGCTATTATTTACCTTTGTTTATATCTTGTTCATTTTGTGCTTGTGGCTGAGCCACTTATATCACATGGATGTGACTTACTGCACATAACTGCGCATTATCGTTTACTTACTGTGCACTACTGCACAACCTTACTATACTTAGGACTCTGGTTTTGTATAAATAGTTGAAAGACTGGTGGTCTTAAACCCCAGTCTTGTCGACTTTGCAATCTAGGGACTCTCCTATACTGCACTTGACCTAAGCTTGCTACAAACTCACTTTACCCTCTAAAGAACTAAGTCTAAGATCTCTAAGTCACTCTAAGCATCGCTAAGACATCCTATACTCATCACTCTGGATCCTCATATAGTCATTGGTGGAATTATCCTCATCACTATCTCATTAATCCCAATCTTCATTGTCATCTGGAACATCTATTACGCTTATCAAGCACATATCCAATCTCTTGTTACCAGGAGTATTATTATAGACCTTCCCTAAGACAATCCAATAGGCCACTCTTAGCAGTTCCTCTCTAACCATACATCACCTTCACCATCTTGATTTTTACCTATCTTAGGATGCTGGATATCCTTATTTTTCTCTTTATAGTTCAGGCTCCTCCCCAACTCTATATTGCATTTACTATATCTTCTTTACCTCATCATCATCTCACCTCAGCATTTCTGCATGTTGCTGAAGTGAGTATCTCTTCTCTCTGAACCCTCTTCTGACATACCTGCTTTATGCAGCACTCTTCTTCTTCTTCTGTGTACTTTCTATTCCATCATACACCTCATCTTTAATATCTCAGTCATGTAAGACATCTGTGTAGACACAGGAATGAGCAGATACTGAAGATGAAGACCAGGACAGGCATGATTGCTGCAGAGGAAATGTGGTAGGTGGCACGGCAGTAAGGGCCACAGAGTGAGAAGAAAGTGCTGCAGGGCAGAGTAAGTACATGGTAGGGAAAAGTGGGAATGTACTCACTGAGACATCATGAAGAACATCTAAGGAGACTGCATACATGGGGATGTGTCTTATGTATTGTATGTGTAATAGAGTTCAAGGGGAGTGTAGTGAGAATGTGGTGTAGGAGATGTGTGTGGATAAGATAAGATGTAGATGAAAGGACATAATAGAGATGTGTATTACTATGTAGGAGGTTAAACTGAACAAATTGCATGAACTTTCCAACAATCTGGACTCTGGACCTCTTCTTGCTCTAACTACATCTTGGCCTGTAAGGCTACCTCTATCTCCAAACAGTTTATTACAGTTTGCAACACTGCCCATCTTCCAACACACCATATATACTCTTACAGCTGCTTTTACCACATACATAGCATGGGCTGAGAATCAGACAGGATCCACTATCAAGAATTCACAAACTGATCAAGGAGGGGAATACATGGTTGCATCCCTACATAATATTCTGGCTGCAAAAGGGATTACTCATTGATTCACTGTGCCCTACTCCCCACAGCAGGATGGTTGTGCTGAGAGGTGGAATCACACTATCCTGGATTGCATGCTGCCCATGCTTCATCAAGCTGGTTTATCTGCAGGTTTTTGGGAACTCACCCTTCATGCTGCCATACACATGTACAATCAGTCTCCTATGTGACATCTCTCCTGGAAAACCCCTCATGCTGTATGGTCCCCCAGCTCCATTCCAGACATTTTGCACCTCTGCATCTTTGGCTGTCATGCCTTTGTTCACACTCCTGCTTTGTGTACCAGGCTTGAACCTTGAGCTGCCCCTATTGTCAGGCCACTATTATTTTCCTTGTCTTTCTTTTCATTTTTCCTATTTTTCTTATGGCTCTATCACTATAGATCTTATAATTGCTCCTGATCTATCAAAGCAATTCTCATGATCATGCTTTCCTTTTGTTCATCATTATCAGCTGATGACATGCCAGTTGTCCAATCTCTGATCAGCCTGCTTACAAAGTACTTATGACTCTTTTTTCTCACTGTTACTGTGGATGCTCACTCAGCTTTCTCATGACTGCTGCAGAGTATCACTAATCATTCCCACACTTACTGCAGACATCAGTCATCTTCTTTCTGATTGGTTGTTATTATTGTCTCTACTGCACAGCCTCTGCTTGATCATATGCCTGCCCTAGAGAACAGTACTATATATACTATATGACTCCTAGTGTTTATTCCCCAGTTCTGATCATCTGGGATATCTGCTAGGTACAGTACTAGTTCCCTTTCCTCTTCTACTTTATGCTGAATACATCTGGGATATCTGCTAGTCAAAGTGCAATTGTCCTTTTTGTTTGTTTTAGCTTTTTCATCAGTTGTTCAGCTTTGACATAGCATCAGCCTCACACTGTCAGGCTTCATTTATGGAGCATTTATTCCTTTCTTTATTCTTTTCTTTTCTTTTACTTTTCCTTTTGATTAGATTAGATAAGATAAGATGATCTTTCCTTTCAGTCTATCTCATCTTATCTCATCTTTATCTACTTACCGTCGCTTTGTGCTCTGGATGTGCCCATGCTGCGCATGATGTCATACTTACTGCGAGTCTTACTGTAGCTGCCTACCCTAGAGTACTGCGCTGGTCCGTGCGTGCTTTCCTTTAGTATATAAGTAGCTGTAGTATTATGAATATACTCCAGCTTGTTATGGCTGGCAAATCCTATTCTTTGGAGTGATCCTCAGTTTAGTGCGTGCCGGTCTCCCTTATGGGATATGTAGGACTGCCGTCTTACACACACCTATGATTTTCATTGGGCATAAAGGTGGCACACAAGGATGGAGGTTTTGGGACCCCACTCTGCACAAAGTCATCATCAGCTGGGATGCCATATTTGATGAGCTCCTTTTTCCCCAGAACTCCTGTTCACCTCCTACACTTGACCTGCTTCCTCCTCCTCCTCCTCCTTCTCAGGACAGCAACATTGGGAATGATAACAGTGATTATGACTATGGTGATGGCAATGATGGTGGCAGTAACCCTGCTCTGCCAGTCACTGTTCCTCCTCCTGCTCTGTCCACTCCACCAGTTGCTGATCTACCTCCTGCTCTGCCTCCTTCTCCTGCTACTCCAGTCACTCCTCCCTCTGTCCCACCTCCTGTTCCCACTTGCTGAGCACAGTGCACATGTCATGGTACCCCTAGCACTCCCATTGATCCTCCTCAATGGTTTGGGCATCTACATCAGCATCAGTCTGGACAAGCTCAGGCCCAGTTCTCAGACCATGTTGTGAAACTCATCACCCTGCCAGGTTTGATGACAGTACCTATGGATCACATTCTGTTGCAGATGTCAAGTGAGGGGGGTCTGACACTGATGATGATGTTTTTTCCACTCCACATACTCAGCCTTTGCTCTCCACCCTCCTATCCCATGCCATCTCACAACACCCACTTATGCTTAAACAAGCACTCACCTCTGACTCAGCCAATTCATGGAGTACTGCATGTCAACAAGAACTCCAAATGCTCACCAAGCTCCATATCTGGGATCTCATAGATCTACCAGCAGGACAGAATCTATTCAAAAACAAATGAGTGTTCAAGCATAAGGCAGATGGACAATACAAAGCCAGACTCATTGCAAAAGGTTTTACACAGTGACACAGCATTGACTATTCAGAAACTTTTTCTCCAGTCACTCATTCTGAGTCCCTCTGCACACTCCTTGCCATTGCTGCCTTAGAAGACTGGGAAGTACATTCTATGGACATCAAATCAGCATTCCTGAATGGTGACCTGGAAGAGGACATCTATATGGCACAACCACATGGTTTTGAATTGGCAGGGTCAGAAGACAAGGTGTACAAACTTAACAAAGCCATCTATGGTTTGAAGCAGGCATTGTGTCAATGGCACCACAAAGTACACACCACTATGCTGGACCTTGGCTTTACTTGCACCTTTGCAGACTCTGGTATATACATATCAACAACCTCATCTGCTCCCCTCATTGTTGTGCTATATGTTGATGACTTCACCATCTTCAGGAAGCTTCTCAGCAAAGTCATGGCCTTAAAGACCACTTTATCAAAGCTGTTTTAAATGACAGATTTAGGTGAAATAAACACTTACCTTGGTTTACACATCACCTGTGACAGATCCAGACACACCCTTGAGATTGACCAAATGGCATATATCTCAGATGTCTTGGATTGCTTCAGGCTGACTGACTGTAACCCCACACCTGCTCCTCTTCCTTCCTCCATTTCCCTTGTCAAATCAGACACCATTGCCTCATCCTTGCTTAGATCTGAATATCAGCAACTCATTGGTTCACTCCTGTACACTGCCATCATCTCCCAGCCAGATATTTCATTCACCATCACCAAACTCTCACAGTTTGTCACCAACCCATCTCACAACCATTTGAACACCACCAGGCATGTCCTACAATATCTAAAAGGGTCCCTCCATCAATGTCTTCAGTATCATGGCTCCTCCAACTCTGGCCTGTATGGTTACTCAAATTCAGATTGGGCAACCAACAAGGATGATCAAAAGTCTATGGGAGTGTACATCTTCAAGTTTGCAGAGGGTGTAGTTGCATGGGTATCATGGAAACAACAGGTGGTCTCTCTTTCCTCCACTGAAGCAGAGTACATGGTGTTGTCACAGGCAGTGGCCCAGGCCAAGTGGTTATGGACACTTCTTTTGGAGATAGTTTTTGAGCAGACTGAAGCTACAGTGCTGCATGGTGACAACAAGGGACCAATTGAGATTGTGAATAACCCTACCACAGGTAGAGGTTCCAAACACATTGACATTTGTTTCCACTTTATTCAACAATGTATTTCTGATTCTTCCATTACTATACATCATCATCCCTCTGCTTTCATCACCACTGACACTATGACAAAACCATTACTACTTCCTGCCTTTCTTTCTCACTGCACATCTCTTGGCCTTTGTGACATGTGTCCATAGCATGGGGGGGTGTTGAACTTTCTTGTGCTCTGTACTATACTCTGCACTCTCTCTCAACCACTATTAGTTACATGGTCTGTGTGCCATCCTCACTTGTACTTATACCCTGTGAGGCCAATGCAGTGTCAAAGCTGAACAACTGAAGAAAAGCTAAAACAAACAAAAAGGATGATCGCACTTCAATTAGCAGATATCCCAGATATATAATCAGCTAAGTAGAACAAGGGAAAATAGGAGTTACTGTACCTAGCAGATATCCCAGATGATCAGAAAATAAACCACTAGGAGTCCTATGTATATATAATACCCTAGACCATGCACAGACCATGCAGTACAGTATAGGGCCAGAGAATGAGAAAGTACAGTAATGACATCATATCTAATAATAGAGGGGGCATGTAAGTGCTGACTGAGGCTCCACAGTAACTGTGGGAGTGATTGGTGATGCTCCACAGCAGGTGTGAGAAGGATTGGTGAGCATGCACAGTAAGAGTGAGAAAATGTGTCATAGCTACAGATAGAACAGGCTGATTGGAGATTGGATGACATACACATCATCGACCAATAAAGACAAACAAGAAGAATGTATGACCATGGGAATTGCTTCAATAGATCAGGAGTGATTGTAAGATCTATGGTGATAGAGACATAAGAAAATAGAGAAAAAAGAAGAGAAAAATGAGGAAAATAATAGCAGCCTGACATACCCACTGTCTTGTCCCAGAATATTATTGACTCTAGTTGCACTTCTTCTCATACTCATCTGATCTATGAGCACCAGTCTACTGGTTGTTCATCCTCTACTTGCATGCATGCCTGCAGTCTCAAGCCTCATTACTATGAGAGCTTTTCAGTATCACCTTTGGACAACAGTCCTATGGTATCTCTACCTTTTCCTAGGCCTACAAGCTGATTTATATTATGAGATGGTCTACTTGCTGTTTGCTGCACTGCCCATATTTCCACAGTTCAATTGTTGAAGTGAAATGTGATTCAAGTGATGGTGCCAGTACTGAGGCAGGAGATGGTTGAGCCATTGCCAATGGTGATATGTCTGAGAGTAGAAGAGTATGAGTGAAAATCTGACTTGTGAGGGGATATGCAATCTGTGCAGCCAGAATCCATCATCCTGAGGTTTTCATTATCAGAATTGTCATTATGGGAGTTGGAGGAAAGGGGAAAAAGTCTGTGCTGGTACATAGGGATGGTTGAGTTGAGCCATGCACCAGAGGTGAGGATGACAGTTGCACATAGAGCAAGACATAGGAGTTGGAGAGAGAGAGTTGTGTAGGCCAGGCAGGGCCCATAACCTGTTGAGCAGCACTAGTGCCAAAACAGTGACTTGGCTTGGGTTTGAACCAAGGACCTCCCTTACTCCAGGTGGGTGCTCTAACTGCTGAGCTACTAGGTCTTAGTTAAGTGAAGTGCTATTAACACAATGTGAAGCTGTACTATGGCTAGTTCCTGTCTAGAGAGTTGGCTACTCTGAGCCAAGAGATAGACAGGGGAGTTTAGTTCATAAGCTCATGGTCAGGTATTTAACCTTCATCTTCAACAATGCACACCCAAGGAGGGCATCCATATCTTCATTGTCAGAGTTGGTGTCATCCCCACCACTAGGAGACAATCCAGGAGATGAAGGCATCAGAAAGAGGTCAGTGATGGAGTACAGCATGGAGGACAAGGCAGAAAATGTAAGTTTATCAAAGAGCACATTGCAACTGATCACTTGCTTGTGGGTAGCCCTGTCCCAATATGCCCATCCCTTCATTCCCACCTCATATCCAATGAAGGGAAGCTTCTAAGCATGGGGGTCATGTTTTGACCAGAGTTTTGACCAGAGCAGGAAGCAAGAGGTTATAGGCATTGACAGCAGTGCAGACAGCATATTCATATTCCCAAAACCCAGCACTGAGCCTGGCATGATGGAGCAAGGTGAGGGCATGGTCCATAATGGTATGGTTCCATCACTTGGTATACCCATTTTGCTGCAGGGAAAAGGGCACAGTACATTGGTGGTCAATACCTTTGTTGCCAAGAAAGGTACAAAGCTGATGCCCAATATATTCTCCTTCTCAATCAGATTGCAGGACATGAAGCTTCCAGGAGGTTTGGATCTCTGCCCAGGCAAGGTAGTGATGAAGTGCAGATTCTAGCTGGTTTTTCCAATGTAGCAGGTAGATGACTCCATACCCAGAACAATCATCAAGGAAAATGGTGAAGTATAAGTGTCCCTGGAGTAACACAGTTCTGAAGGGACCAATCAGGTCTGAATGCACAAGGTCCAGGATGCTGAGCACACTAGTGGTTTATTCTCCAGTTCTGATCATCTGGGATATCCACTAGGTACAGTACCAGTTCTCTTTCCTCTTTTATTTTACACTAAATCATCTTGGATATCCACTAGTCTAAGCACAATTGTCCTTTTTGTTGTTTTAGCTTTTCTTCAGTTGTTTGGCTTTGACATAGCATTGGCCTCACACTGACCTCAGTCTCTTTGTAGAAGACTGAGGGAAAATTAAATCATGTGAAAGAAAATTTTCAGTAAGTATGGGTCTGTCTGTACCATCATTGAGTCCTGCAACAGGTCTGTGTGGTGCATTGCACTATTTTGTGTTTGCACTATAAATGTGGTGTCATGTTTTCATGTGTTCACTGAAGCACATTGCTGTAAACTCCAACACTTTGTCACATGTCTGTATCTTGGGGATATGCCCTCTGGATCATTGCTCTCATCCTGGCTCTAAAAGTTCTTATCTTTTATGACATCACATATTATGCATTTCTACAACACCACCACCTACTCTGGCAGAAGATGCACAATCATGAAGGCAGGTGTTGTATATTGTATAGGACACTTGCACCATGGCATGTACTGGGTCAACCTTGCACCTTCTGCCACCCTGCATTCCATTGCTACCACACCTTCATTGCAGGTATGGCATGAATGGTTTTGGTACTTATTTCCTCACATTGGCACACATCTATCAATCAAACAAGTCTCTGGGTTCTCATATGATGGTGTTCCTCTCATCTCTGCATCTCCCATCCTGGATGTGCAGCTGGCAAGCTAGCTCATTCACCCTTTTGTCCCACTGCTTCACAGAGTCCTATGTATATATAGTATGCTAGAGAATGCACAGACCATGCTGTACAGTATAGGGCCAGAGAATGAGACAGTAAAGTAATGATGTCATACCTAATAATAGAGGGGATGCATAAGTGCAGACTGAGGCTCCACAGCAACTGTGGGAGTGATTGGTGATACTCTGCAGTAAGAGTGAGAAAATGAGTCATAACTAAAGATAGAATGGGCTGATTGGAGATTGGATGATTGGCATGTCACTAGCTGATAAAGACAAACAGAATGAATACATGACCATGGGAATCACTCTGATAGATCAGGAGTGATTGTAAGATCTATGGCAATAAAGACATAAGAAAAATAGGAAAAATGGAGATAAAATAAAGGAAAATAATAGCAGCCTGACAAATACCCCCTTCTTAAAGTGAGACATCCTGATGAGTGAAAAATGGAGAGGAACATGCATGACAGATGTCTTCATCCTCCCCTTCCATAGACTTGAAAGGGATACCAGCAAAAAGTGATGGGGAAAGAGGGATGATGGAAGAGGACTTAGGTAATTCTTTTAAGTCTTCATATGATTTGGGAGTGATGACTCCATCATTGTCTTCATCTGAGAATGCATCCTCATCTTCAATAATCCCAAAAGGAATAGTTTCATATCCTTCATCAAGAATGTTGGTTTTTTCATTACCTTATGATGCTGATCACACTGTTTACTTATTAAGTATACTTATCTCTATCTCATCTTATTGGTATTTCTTCTCTCTTTATGTTTTGAGCTCCTCTTAAACTTTGTTTATCCTTGGTTCATTTCATGCTTGTGGCTATGGATGTGACTTGGTCACATGATCTTGTTAATTGCTGTGCAATCATCATTGATCATGAACCTTAACTACTTGTACTATCTTTAGTACACCCACTTTTGTATAAGTAGTTGAAAGCCTGGTGGTCTTAAACCTCAGTCTTGTCAACTTCACAATCTAGGGATTCTCCTATACTGTACTTGACCTTAAACCCTAAGAACTAAGTCTAAGGTCTCTAAGTCAAACTAAGCATTGCTAAGACATCCTAAACCCATCACTCTGGGTCCTCATTTAGTCATTGGCAGTATCATTGCTATCTTGTTGATTCCTCTCTTCATCACCATCAGGAACATTTACTATGTGATTCAAGCACACAACAACTACCTTGTTACAAGGGATATAATTATCACAAACTTTCCCTAAGATCATCCAATAGGCTGCTCTTAGCAATATGTAAGTATGTCCAGCATCACAAGATAGGTAGAAACTGACACAAACTACCTCTCTCTCCCTTTCCAATGTCCTCCATGTTCCAAGCACAAGTCATTGCCTTCTGTCCATCAGCAAACTTGGCATATTCAGATTCACCATCACACATGAGAACAAAACATGCACCATGTCAAAAGGAGGAATAGAGTATTGTACAGGTTTTCTTTGGGGAGTGGACTATTGGCTTAGGTTGGATCCAACCACCATCCTAAATGCTATGACATCTCCTTCTACAGACATCTGGCACCAACACCTTGGACATCTTTCACCTCATGTTGTCAAGCACATCACCAATGCCCAAGTATCAGGTTTCCACTACTCCCCTGCCATGTCACCACATCCCTGCCAATGCTGTGCTCTTGGTAAACAAACACAAGCACCCATCCTCCCTTCTTCCCCTCACAGTATGCAAGCTCATTCACTCTGACCTCATCAGCCCTATGAGAATCTCCCTGATTCAAGGCAATATCTACTTCACTACCTTCATGGACTACTTCTTGGGTTATGGTGTTGTTTATCCACTGAACAGGAAAGATCAGCTCACTGCAGCTTTTACAACATATTTGGCATGGGCAGAAAACCAGGTGGGGAAGTCTATCAGGAATCTCAGAATGGATTCCAGGGGAGAATACATTACTACATCCCTCAGTGACATTCTTCTGCAAAAAGGAATCACTCACTAGTTCTCCATCCCTTACTCCCACCAACAAAATGGTCACACTGAGTGTTGGAATCAGACACTCCTTGATCATCTCCTTCCCATGCTGCACCAGGCTGCTTCACAGGAGGTTTCTGGGAACTTGCACTACAGATGGCAGTTCACACCTATATATGTCTAGGTCACAGGTGTTAGAGGGAGAGATAGCAATGAGAAAAGTCAACAACTACTACAAATGTAACTGTAGAAGGGGTCACAAGACTGTTCAGGGACAATGTTTGGAAACTCCATGGACTACCAGAGAAAGTGTTGTCAGACAGGACTGCAATTTGTATCAAACATGATGAAAGAACTGAATAAAATATTGGGAATTAAAATGGCATTATCCACAGCATATTGTTGGTTTTTCATTATCTTATGATGCTGATCACACTGTTTACTTATTAAGTATGCTTATCTCTTTCTTTATCTATCTTATTGGTATTTCTTTTTCTCTTTACAGTTTGGGCTCCTCTCTAACCCTATTTTGCCCTTACTATATCTTTCTTACCTCCTTGTTGTACCACCTCAGCACTTCTGCATATTGCTGAGGTGAGTATCTTCTCTCTCTTACCTCTCTTCTTACTGTTGAACAGCACCAGTGCCAAGATAGTGACTTGGCTTGAGTATGAACCAAGGACCTCCCTTACTCTGGGTGGGTGCTCTGACCACTGAGCTACCAGGTCTTAGTTAACTGAAGTGCTTTTAACATGATGTGAAGCTGCACTATGGCTAGTTCCTGTCTAGGAGAGATAGACAGGGGAGTTTAGCTCATAAGCACATGGTTGGGTATTTGACCTTTATCTTCAACACTGACATACCTGCTCTATGCAGTGCTCTCTTTCCTCTGTGTACCCTCTACCATCTGGTACACCTCTTATAGTCATGTATGACATCTGGACTCCAGTCCTCTTCTTGCTTTAACTACATCTTGGCCTACAAGACTCCCTCTGTCTCCAAATGATCTATTCACTGCTTGGAACACTGCCCATCTTTCAACACATATCACCCACAAACAGATGGCCAAACCAAGTGTATCAACCAAGAGATAGAACAATATCTCTGCTTATTCATCAATCATCACAAATCTGACTGGATGAATTGGTTACCAATGACAGAATTCTGCTATAACAATTGCATAAATCCTTCCACAAAGACTACACCATTCATGTTAAATTCAGGACAACATCCACAAATGGGTTTTGAACAGAAAGGGAATACATCCATCAACTCAGTTGACACATTCATATCCTCCTTGAATGAGCCCATCAAGATGCAGAATCTGCTTTGAAAAAGACAGCAGAGGACATGAAGAAATATTATAACACACATAGGGGTAAAATACCATCATATCATGAGGGAGATAAATTCTGGCTTGTTGCTTCAAATATCAAGACTGGAAGACCAATGCAAAAGTTGGATCACAAATGATTGGGACCCTACAAAATTATCAAAGTGCTTTCCAATAACTCATATGAATTAGCACTTCAAAAATTGAAGATCCACCCAGTGTGAGGCCAATGCTAGCATCAAAACCAAACAACTGAAGAAAAGCTAAAACAACAAAAGAGACAATCATACTTATGCTAGTGGATGTCCCAGATATATTAAAGTGTAGTAGATAAGAGAGGAGAGGAGTACTGTACCTAGCAGATGTCCCAGATGATCAGGACTGAGGAATATAGCAAGGAGTTGTATTGTTACAAGGCACTTGCTTTGGCACCTCATAACAGTTTTCTTTTATTTATTTATTTATTTATTTATCTTGCTTACTTTTAGAGTGTAGTTTTACTACAGCTGTGAGCTTAGCTCCACTCTATTGGTAAAGACTCTATTTCTTTTCACTTATAGTACTATAGTATGTACATACTAAAGCTGTGAGTTTAACTCCAAGTACTATAAGGCATCTTTTCTTTCTTTTATTTATTATAACATTTACTTGCTAAGGACTATTACTATGCAATTAGCAAGGACTCATCCCATTTTTATCTTTGTTTATCTTTGTTTATCTCTCATTCATATCGTGCTTGTGGCTATTTTACCTAGCTTACTATGGACACATCTCTAGTCACATGATCTCATTGATTGCTGTGCAATCATCATTGATCTGTGAACCTTATATCATTTGTACTATTATTTGGACTTGTCTTTAGTATAAATAGTTGCAAGCCTGGTGGTCTTAAACCCCAGTCTTGTCAACTTTGCAATCTAGGGATTCTCCTTTACTGCACTTGACCTAAGCTCACTATCTCTCACCTCATAAACCTTCAGAACTAAGTCTAAGATCTCTAAGCCACTAAAAATTGCTAAAACATCCTAAACTCATCACTCTGGATCTTCATTTAGTCATTGGTGGTATCATCCTCATTGGGAATGTTCATCTAGCATGTCTCAACCATCTCATTACCAGAGGTACAATATTGAGCTATCCCTAAGACCATCCAATAGGCCACTCTTAACACATATAGTAAATATAGTACTGTACTGTAGGGCAGGCATATGAAGTAGTAATAGCCTGCAGTAAGTATAATAATGACAACCAATAAGAAGAGGGGACATGTCAGTGCTGACTGAGGCTCTACAATAACTGTGAGAGTGATTGGTGATACTCTGCAGCAGGTGTGAGAGAGCTGAGTGAGCATCCACAGTAAGTATGAGAAATAGAGTCAGAAGTACTTCATAATCTGGCTGATTGTAGATCAGATGACATACACATCATCAGCCATTAAAGATGAGCAGGAGGAATGCATGACTGTGAGAATTGCTTTGATAGATTAGGAGTGATTGTAAGATCTGTAACAATAAACACATAAGAAAATATGGAAAATAGGGAGAAAAATGAGGAGAATAAAAGGCAGCCTGACACCCAGTCTTTCACATCATCAAACTTCTACCTTATACCCTGAATGATATACCAGAACATGTAGTCAAAATGCCTCCTGCCCCCATTATCAATGATGGAGTAGAACAGTATGAAGTGGAGAAAATTCTTGACAGTCATTTATGCAGAGGAAAAGTCCAATACCTCATCAAGTAGACTAACTTTCTCATTTCATTTTACTATATTCCATGACTCTTATCACTTGAGATCTGTCTCTACATCTACTATCATATTAAAATCTCTTGTGATTCTCATATGACTCACAATCTATTCATCATTGGCCCAATTTACTATACAAGTATGACTACATTTCTCACAGATGCTGCACATCCTTACTGATGCTGTGCAATGCTGTGCATTGCTTACTGATACTTATCTGAGGGCTATTCATTATTGGTAGATAAGCCTTTGGCACCCATCACCAGTACTATATTTGCCTTAAAGATCATTACTATATATACCATATGTCTGTAGCATGTATTTCTCCAGCTTTATACATCTGGGATATCCATGACAGCATGTTAGTCCTTGGAAATCCTCTCTTGTGCAGTTGTTAGTGGCTTTGCTCTCACATGCACCTCACAGGTGGGTTGTTGTCTAGACCAGAAATATTAAGGTGGTGGTCCATGCCAACTATTCTCCATATTTGTAACCCTAGATATTCAAATCCCTAGATTGTGAAGTTGACAAGACTGGAGAATACCACAGGAGTCCTACAGTATATATAGTACAATACTCTAGGGTAGGCAAATGAACCAGCAAAGGCTATGCAGTAGAGCTAACAATAACAACCAAATGGAAAAGGGGATGACTGATGTCTGCAGTAGGTGTGGGAAAGACTGGTGAGAATTGCTTTGATAGATCAGGAGTGATAGAGAGATCTGTAGTGATATAAATATAAGAAAAACATGAAAGATGAAGAGAAAAATAAGAAGAATAAAAGGTGGCCTGACACCTATAATATGAGTAAAGTAAGGTTCACAGATCAATGAGGATTACACAGCAATCAACAAAGTCATGTGACTTATAACATGTCCATAGTAGACCAACATGTTGTTGATCATCTTATCTTAGCACTGTCACTCTCTCCAGCACCTGTGCCCTCTACTTTGTTACATAAGCTGGTCTGTGTGCACCCTCAGTTTGTATATAGGGCAAACTCATAGCATTTGTAAATATTAAGTGGACATCTCACTCTTTTTCTCTGGTGTGCATACCACCAGTCTTTACTCTCATCCTCTCTTTCTTTTGTGGTCTCCCAGTCATGGAGACTGCTCTCCTTGCTCTTGTTATCAGCTACCCTATCATCATCCTCTTCATTGTAGCAGGATACATCATCTACATGCCATCTTCACCTGACCCCACCTTCATCTAGTGGGTTGCTCTGTCACCTTCACTGCATGCACTTGTTGTCATGTTTCATCACATGTGAGCAAGCCACAAGTAGTGAGTTTTATAGACAAGATATGATAGTCCTTGCTATATGAAATAAAATGATAAAATGTGCCCATTATGAGGTGTCAAAGCAAGTACCTTGTAACAATTGAACAATCTGATGAAACACTACCTTGAGCATATGCAGAGAGTGATGTGTTGAAGCCATATATTACAATAACATACACCACTCATATGTCTTCTTTACATCTAGACTGGTCTCTTACTTCTACCAGTAGTCTTTCACATGGGTTCACCTACTTGACCCACACTCTAATCTTTCTGTGGGATTTCTGTCTCACTGTGCTGCTTGACTTTCTACATCATTGCAACTACATTCTGATGATGCAGGAATGGGCAGGTGGTGATGAGAGGGAAGACAATCAGGAAAAGCTGCATTGGGTAGAGAGTGAGGAGAGGGGAAGAGCAGAGCCAGATGTAGAGAAGGGCCAGAGGGTAGAAGAGTGTACTAGACATAGTACAAGACTAGAGATGAGCCAGAGATGACAAGGGAAAAAGTAGATATAGAGACGAAGCTATAGAGTTGTAGCTCCACTCCAAAGACTAAGACAAAAGAACTGCCAAAGGCAGATGACAAAAGCACAGCCAGAAGACATAAGAGAAGAGCCAGATGGTAGATAAGATGGATAAGATGTAGATGAGTTAGATGTGAAGATAAGATGTGGATAAAAGATATAGTAAGAAGATAAGGTGTAGATTGAGGAGTATAATTAGAGGAACTGCTTAGTGGCATAAAACCAGATGAATTCTAACACATTCCTAGTGAGTTTTTCTTTGGTTATTTTATCTTCTTTAAACCTGCCGTACATGTCCAGGCAATGTGTCCCAGCTTGTGGATCAACATGCTGCAGAGATTTGCAATTCAGAATGAGTTGCTGCACCTCCAAGGATTGTTTAGAGAATGGGATCAGCTGAAGTGCAATTGTCAGGCTGGGTAAGTCTTGTCACCATCTGGACAGTGAACATGGCAGCCATGCAGTTTCATTGTTGGGACCCAACTCATTGTGGCACAAAGGAAACATCTTCCATGACAATACATGTAGATGATGTGATTTCTTGTTTGAGTCCTTGCCCTTCCACATCATCATCTTGAATGCCATAGAGATTTTGCTCCTTCTAGGTGTATATAAAGAGTCTATCATCTCATAAGCACTGTTCACTCTCTCTAATACCTGTGCCCCCTACTTCACCCCACATATGTATAGTCTGTTGACAGGCAGAGAGGCAGTGTTAAAGTGTGAAGTTTGGTATGGCAGTCATACCTAGGCCATGTCTCTCCACTCAAGGAAGACAGAAGGGTGACAGTGGGTAGAGTGAGGGCAGAAGCCCAAGAAGAGCAAGAAGCAACAGTTGGATTTAAGCCAATCCATAGCTGAGGGAGAGGGTAGAAACCCAACTGCTAGATAATGTCCCAAAGACAGCCCCTAAGTACCTGAGGGTGCCATGCACAGACCATGCTGACTAAGTAAGTGTGGTGTGCAGGTGTCAGACATGAAGAACAGTGATGATGCAAGACAGGGTAGGTGAAGATGATGATGAAGGAGAACATAGCCAAGATAGAGTCTATGGAGTAGGAGCCCATTGTGGTGGGCAGATGAACAGAGAGGAGAGGATGAGGAGCTATTAGAGAAAGAAGAGATGCCAGATGTGAGGGCACAGAGGAAAGACAGCTCAGCTACAAAGGTAGAAAGCTGAGGTGGTAGAATGTGTGGAAGAATGAGATATAGTAAGAGGGAGATAGAGTTGCAGCTTGTTAGATCTTATCTGATCTCTTATCACTCTTCTCTCCTTCCATACCCATGGCCCATACTATATTAGTAAGCATGGTCTGTGTGCATCTGAGTTTTGTATATCAGTAGATCTAGTAGCATCTTAGAATCTAAGTAGACATCTCCTTCTTGTCTTCAGTGTGCTGTCTGCACCTGTCCTTTCTATAATCCTCTTCAATACCCTCCTTTTGTGCTCCAAAATGGAGTTTGCTCTTTTGTTCTTTGTTGTCCTCTCTTCCTCCTTCATTGGCCTTTGTGCCATCTTTCTCATAGCCTGGCACATCCTCCCACCACACATCTCCCCATCTGATTGCATCCCTGTCACCTTTTCCACCACACCTCTTCCCTGCACAACACAGCTTTGCTACAAATGTGAAGATAAAGATGTAGCCAAAAGAGGAAAGAATAAGAGGAAAATAGGTAATGACATATAGATCAGATGTAGATGTATAGATAAAGGATGGATAAGATGAAGATCAGATAGATAGAAAGATATAGAGAGAAATGCTCAGTGGCATGATGGTAGACATATTCCAACAAACAGTATGTATTTCTAACAAGCAAGACATGATGATCAGGGCAACCAAGATAGTAGGAATGACATAAGAAAGGAAGGACAAGGGAAGAGGTAGCTGGGCAGATGAAAGATGAGGTGCATGAAAGGCATGCACAGAAGAAGAGCTGCACAGAGGCATAGGTAAGATCTCAAAAGAGATGACAATCAACCAGCACAATAAGTGACCAGTTGTATTGTTGAAGTTCTCACATTGTTGTTCTCTGGCACCCACACCCCACACCTTAATTACTAAGCACAGTCTGTGCACATGCCCCTTTAGGATAAAGAGTAGTGACATAGCATTGTATTAATACAAGTGGACATTCTCTTGTCCTTCACTGAGGTGTCTTCATCAGTCATTACCCAATACTCTTCCTTCTTACAGTCTCTAATATGGAGACTGTCCTTTATATCATCCTCATTGGATACTGTGTAGCCATCTTCCTCCTAGCAGCAGGTTATATGCTGTTCATACCAGCTCCCTCTAACTCCTCCTATGTATAATAACATCACTAGTTTGGATTCCTTACTGTGTAATTTGTTTGCGCAGGTTATGGCAGACAACACATATAAGGGATATCATTAGGACGTATGGCAGCATGCCTGCAGTGATGGTAAGTAGTTGTGAACAACAGAGGGTTGTCACAAGTGAGAGAGAGAACTGCAAGGTGTGTGAATAGGTATGTGAAGCATATGTAGTGAAGGTACTCACTCAGTTGTCTGAAGACGATGACTGAGGAGGCATGATGTGGGGTAGTGTCTTATATGGTGGTGAGAAGTAAGGTTAAAGCAGAGGGGATATTCTGAAGTACAAGAATCCCCATATCAGTGAGGACGCACATTGTCCAGAGTGTGTGTGGAGTGAGAGTGGGGAAGAATCCCAGAAGGTGATGGTAATGTAAGAGGTATGGGAAATGCCGAACGAAATTGTAGGTAATATGCACACATGGTTTTTCAACAGCCCTCCTTGTTCGGCAATTCCAGTACAACGAGGCCAAGTGCAGCATGATTGGATTTGAACAGAACGTGTGGTAGTGGTTTCGTTAGTGCATCAGCGGTGATTTCTGTGGAGGGAATACGCTGTATCATTATAAGGCCCTCCTTGATGCACTGTCGGATGTAGTGAGAGCAAATGCTGATGTGTTTTGTGCCTTTGCCGACAATTGGGTTGTTGGCCAAGTCAACTGACCCTTTGTTATCCCTGAACAGTGTCAATGGCAATGAGAGGGGAAGTAGAGTCTCGTCAAAGAGGTTGCGATACCACACTGCTTGCACTCCTGCTTGAGACAAAGCTATGTACTCTGCTTCCGTGGACAACAGTGACACCACATGTCGTTTGTGCGAAGACCAGGAGATTGCTGCTCCGTGCAGCAGGAAGACAAAGGCACTGGTTGAATGGCGGTCTGTGAGCAATGCGGCCCAGTCAGAATCGGAGTGGGCAATGAGCTCACTGCTTCAGTTTCCGTTGTATCATAGTGCAAGCGAGGTTGTTCCGGCGAGGTAGCGTAGGACATGCTTTGCCACTGTGAGGTGTTCTGGTGTGGGGTTTGCAGCGTGCCAAGCTAGTGAGGTAACGGCAAAGGCTATGTCTGGTCGGGACACGATGGCGGTGTACATGAGGCTTCTGATAACTTGCTGGTATAGGGACCTTGTAGCTGCATTTGTGGTCCCTTCGAATGGAGCAAGATGTGTGTTGGGGGAGAGTGGAGTTGAGATGGTGTTGCAGTTTGCTAGGCCAAAGCGGGTGATGATGGAGGTGATATACCTGGATTGGCACAGGGTGATAATCTTCTGTGCACAGTCGCAACCGACTTCCAATCCTAGGTATGTGGTGGTTACACCTAGGTCCATCATCTCGAATGCGGTTGCGAGTGCGCATTTTAGTTCGAGTATGTCGTTGAGGTTGCTGCCAAAGATTGTGATGTCATTGACGTAGAGGACCAAGAAAAGGTAGGAAGAGCCCTCCCCTCACTGGACGTAGAGGCTGGCATTGGAAATGAGGCAGCTGAGGCCAAGCGACATAAGACACTCATCCATCTTTGCATTCCACTGACGTGCGGCTTGCTTGAGCCCGTAGATGGACTTGTGGAGGCGGCAAACCTTTTCAGCAAAGTCAGTGAGCTCAAAGCCCTCTGGCTGGTGCATGTATAGTTCCTCCTTGATGTCGCCATTGAGAAAGGCGCTCTTGACATCCATAGAGTGAACGTGCCAGTCATGCAAGGTGGCCAGAGCAAACAGGAGGTGGAGAGTCTCAAAGCGGGCAACTGGGGAGAAGACCTCAGCATAGTCAACACCAGAGACCTGCATGAAGCCTTTAGTGACAAGTCGCACATGATGGCGACCATCAGACTTCAGTTTGAACACCCATTTGTTGGGGATGGCACTCCAACTGGGCAGAAGATCCACCAAGGACCAAGTGCCCATGCCTTCAAGCATGGTGAGTTCATATTGGCAGGCCATGTCCCAGTCAGCGGTGTCAGGAGATGTGCGTGCTTCACACAGGGAGAGAGGGTCTGCAGACATAGCAGCAGCCACGAGCAGGGATGACAGCGAGGGTCTGGGGCCAGGTGTGGAGAACTCATCATCAGAGGAGTCTTGCAACACATTGGTGAATGCATGTTTGGAGTAGGTACTGCCACCATAGCAAGCAGGTTGATGTGAAATGCGAGTGGAACAGCACAGAGGTGGTGTGGGTGTGACTGGGAGTGTGGGCATGGCCATGTTGTCTGGTGATGATGGCGGAACTGCAGGCATGATGGGATACAGGTCAGTGTAGACAGATTCAGCCTCATCAGAGAAGGCAGCGTGCCTTGCACGCCCTCTACCTGTGTCAGCATCATAACCAGGGCACAGTAGCACAATACCTGGGGCGTGGTCAGAAAAACGTGTGGCATGAGTATGAGTGGGCATGGGTGGTGCAACTGATGGTGGTGTGACAGGTAGGCTGGGGCCATGGAATTGTGGAGGAGATGCAGGGGTAGCGGGCAGAGCTGGAGGTGCCAGTGGAGGAGAACCCTCAGGAGCAACATCGGGCACTGCTGTGGTAGGGACAGGAGCCGCGCCATGGCTGGACTCGTCATCAGAGCTGGAGTCCAAAAGATCAGCATCCATTGTGTCCAGTGGGCAAGGAAGCAAGAAGGGAACAGTGGTAGGAAGCCTGGCAGGAGGGCAATGAGGATGTGTAGTTTCATTGAAGACTGCGTTGCACAACACAACTACCTTGTGACTGGATCGGTTCCAAAAATGCCATGCCTTTGAGCCGGGTTCATACCTGAGAAAGGTCATAGGTACTGTGCAAGGATCAAGCTTCATGCGTTTTTCTGAGGGCGTACCAATGTAGGCAAGACATCCAAATGACCTAAAATACAAAACGTCGGGTTGGTGCCCACCATCCCAGAGTTGTTGTGGGGTAACCCAGTCGCAGGCCTGCTGCGGGGTACGGTTGTAAACATGGATTGCAGTCTGTAATGCATATTCCCAAAAACCGCAAGATATCCTGGCGCTGTGTAAGAGTGACAGGGTTGCGTTGATGATGGTTTGGTTCCATCACTCAGCTCAACTGTTTTGCGCTGGGGAATATGGAGCAGTCAAATTGTGTGTGATGCCCCATTGAGTTAGAATCGCGTGGACGGATGCGTTAATATATTTGCCCCCTTGGTCACTGTGGAGAACCTTGACCTGTTGACTCGTTTGTGTTTCAGCCCAAGTCAGGAATGTTTCCAGGGCGCGTGAGAGGCCATCTTTTGCATTGAGCACAAATGCAACCGCTTCCCCTGAATAGTCATCGATAAATGAGGCAAAATACAGAGACCCTTGTAGGGACACAGTCTGCATGGTGTCAGGATCGTCAAGCCTACGGCGGACATCCATAGCACGAGACCACCGACTCCCAACATATCCCTGCTCTCCTTTGGAGAGACTGACCAGGAGCTGCCCTGGATCTAAGCCCAAGGGATGAGAAGACTCAGACTAAGAAGAGGGGATGGAACCAGCTGTAACAAGCTGGGGTCTATTCGTCTAGCTACCTATCTACTTATAGTACTGGATCATGCACATGGACCAGGCGCAGTACATAAGGGCAGGTCAACAGTAACTAGAAGTGCAGCAAGTATGGGAAGACAGCTTACAGATGCGCAGCAGCTGTGGGAACGATCCCCGAGATGACCGTAACGACAGTAAGTAAGATATCCAATGAGATAAGATAAAAGATAAGATGAAGATCTTATCTTATCAAATGATCTAAAGATAAACATAAAAGAAAGTAAAGAAAAGATAAAATAACGGTAGGGAATAAAGTCAGTGGTAGGAGTCTGACACATGGGTCCAACTAGGTCGCTGTGTATGAGTTCTAGGACTTGGGAGGCCTGTTTGGATGAGGGGTGAAATGGTCGACAAGTAAACTTGCCATATGCACAGCCCACACATGGGGTGTGAATGGGATCTTCTTTGGGTGCAATGAAGAAACTGGTCATGCAGTTGCCGACTTTGTGGAGAACCATGAACGGGGCATGTGTGAATCGATCATGCCAGACCACGTAAGATGGCTTGACTGTGGATAGCGAAGCTAGATGTGAACTGGAGGTGATAGACAGGGTTAACCAGTAGGTACTGTGATGCGGTGAGCCTACAGTGAGTTCTGTGTTTCTGGAGGAGATACTGCATTCAGTTTCTGTGTAGTTGATGTTCAGCCCTTTCTTCGTGAGCTGGGAAATGGATATATATTGCCCATTGGCTTCAGGTGCGTATAGCATGCGCTGTAAGATAATGGCTTGCGACCGTCCTCGGACTATGGTTGAGGCTTCAACTAGCCCAATTCCAAGATATGGTATAGTGGAATCATTTCTGAGGTGAATCGTGCCAGGCATGGCATGTACGGATCCGGGGACAAAATCTGCTGTGTGCGGGCTTATGTGGTTGCTTGCGCCACTGTCTAACATCCACTTATGGTTTGTGTCAAAGTAGAACAAAACTGGGGATGATGCCTCCATATTATTTAGTGCAGTGGAAATATTGGGAGGAGGTACAGGGGTAGGAACTTCGACAGAAACTGCAGTGAGTGTGGGCTTAGCAGTGTTACCTCTGACCTTTTTCTTCTCTGGATGTAGTACCCAACAATAGTTGTTGGTATGACCACCAGGTCTGCAGTTTGAACATGTATAATGGTTTGTATGTGGTCGGCCATTCAAGGTGAGGCCCATGGATGGAGTGTTGGAGGAGGAAGAGGTGGTGGGACCACACGCGTGTTGTGTGGCTGAAAGTATCGAGCCTGTGTTTCCATTGAGGTGATCGGCTTTGTCAATGATACATGCTCAGACTTCGTCCGATGTGATGAGGTTGAGGTCTTCAGAGCTGGCCATGAAGGCTGCTATGACTGTTGACCATGTGTTGGGGAGGGCAGTTAACATGATTATAGCAAAGTCATTGTCCCCTATGTTTTTACCATAGTTGGTGAGTTGTATTCTGGTGAGTTTGAGGGCATCTAGTTGTGTGACGAATGAAGAGTTGTTACTGAACTTGAAAGATTGTATTTCTTGAATCTTCGAAAACTTGGCCATTGCTCTGGGTGTTCCATATTTGTGTTTGAGGATGGACCAGTTTCAGGAGGTGGTGTTGTCTTCAGATATGAGGTGGAGGCAGAGAGGACCGACGTAAAGGCCTATGAAAGCCGTTGCGGTGCTGTCTTCCTTGTCCCATGTTGTTCTTTCAAGTTCGTTTGTGACATCTTCTTTGTCGACACGTGTTGTGGTTTTGGTTTCTCCACTTGCAGATGTTGTAGTTTCTGTTATTGTTTGATACTTAGGAGTCAGTTTTTTGGACATGACTACTTTCCAGATTCCCGTGATGAGTAGGGCGTTCTTGACCAGTGTTGACCATGTTTTGTAGTTGGTGTGGCCATCAAGAGTTGGTATGTTGGTTTTTGGGAGGGAGACTGCGTTGGCTGTGGGAAGGAGTGATATTGCGAATAGAATCATGATGAGGTAAGTGAGGTGTGTGTAGTTGTCTGCCTTGCACTGGGCAGGGCCCATAACCTGTTTGTGCAGGTTATGGCAGACAACACATATAAGGGATATCATTAGGACATATGGCAGCATGCCTGCAGCGATGGTAAGTAGTTGTGAGCAACAGAGGGTTGTCACAAGTGAGAGAGAGAACTGCAAGGTGTGTGAATAGGTATGTGAAGTGTATGTAGTGAAGGTACTCACTCAGTTGTCTGAAGACGATGACTGAGGAGGCATGATGTGGGGTAGTGTCTTATATGGTGGTGAGAAGTAAGGTTAAAGCAGAGGGGATATTCTGAAGTACAAGAATCCCCATGTGTGGAGTGAGAGTGGGGAAGAATCCTGGAAGGTGATGGTAATGTAAGAGGTATGGGAAATGCCAAATGAAATTGTAGGTAATATGCATGCACGGTTTTTCAACATAATTTTCAATGCCTATGGATGAGGCCCCACTGGTGCAAAGACAGTGAAACAAGACTGATCAGCTTGGTTCATTGGTTGCTTGGACAACTCACACTGGTGAAAAATGTGACATACATACAGATATGTCCATTGTATCACCCAAGTCAACAATAGTGGATTATGTAAGTATAATTCACAATATGTTTTGTATTAAATAATCAATTAGATAATTGTTTTTGGATTATGTAAGCACATTTTGTAATTGTCTTGTATTAGATAACCATATTACATAATCATTTTGGATTATCACATGGAGAAAGAGAGCAAAGGCACTGGTAAAGGTTAAGGCAAGGGCACAATGTGGGGTACAAGTAAATTACATACTGTGTGTTACATAATTTGATTATAGTATGTTGCAACCATTTGTGACATCTCTTGCTAAATTGAATCTTTTATTTCAGAGGTTTTAGTGTCCATTCACACCTATGACATCCTACAAGTATTTTGTATTAAGAGAAAGAATAACCAGATTATGTAACACACCAATTACATAATGGCATTATGTGATCACATTGTGATTATGTAGTATATGGGAATGTTTGATGACTAAGATGTTAATGGTGTTCATGGCTTTTTTTATTTTCCTTCCTATTATATCTTCTCTGTCATCTTGCCCTTACATCTCAGCACTTCTTGTTGGATTTTATTTAGCTTTTACACCACTGAGCAATTCCCTTTGCTATTTCTCTCTCTCTCTACTTCATATCTATCTTATCTATACTTATCTCTATCTCATCTATGTCTTATCTCATCATCTTACTCATCTCATCTCTTTCTGGCTCTTCTCTTACATCTCACTGGCTGTGCTTTATTGTTTACATCTGGTCATGCTCTTACTCTACTGCTTTAAGCAGTCTCTTTGTCATACTCTTTGTAGCTCTGCTACAACTCTATACTTTTGTCTCCTTATTTACTTTTCCCCCTTGTCATCTCACTTCTTCTACTAAATCTTTCCACATCATGGAAAGCATCTTAACTCTACTCTGTGCCCTCATGTCTGGTGTCCTCTCTACTCTCACTCTGGTTGTGCTCTTCCATACTCTCTTGTCTCCTTATTTCCTCTTACCTATGATGTTATCCTCAATGCACCTTGTCATTCCCTTTGTCTTAGTCACCTGCCCTCTCCTGCATTGACACTTCTCATATCTGCTGAGATTAATTCTTTATCATGCACTCTCTTTCTTGTAAAAACAGGTGTAGGGAGGTGAACAGTGTGATGATGACAATATATGCTGACTATACAACCTCCTTCCTTTTTTGTCTTCTATACTATACACACATCTCACATTACATTCATCATGGTCTGTGCATTGTAGATAGTTACTATAAGTAGTCTGTGATTGTACTAACAAC
>QLPN01000613.1:0-13683 GCA_003314395.1 Albatrellus ellisii
CACGGTTACAAGATCGGAGAATGCCTTGTTCAATTCGGTGATGCCGTCTACACTCCGAACAGCTTTCTGTCCAGCAAGAATCAACGGCCACTGGGATACTGCAGGACTGAGAGACGAGCCCCACCTCAATTTTGTCCGTAACATTAAGAAGGCCACCAGCGGCAGACTGTAGAGGAGAGAAGGCTTATGATGCCTGGACAAGGGTTTGTAGAACTAAAGGCTGAGGCGGCACAGGGACAAGAAAACTCTTGAATGTCTTGGGGGGCGAGGGTTCACGATTGGAGAGGCGAAGGGTCACTTGCAACTTCCGTGCAACCGCTTACAACAAAGCCGACGAGACCATCGAGGGCCGGAGTCACGTGCCTTCCCGATACAGTGCCGACCCGAGCGGACGTCTCAGGATCCACGTCCCATCCGTAGTCTTGCTTTATCTACAAGCTGCATGGGCCAGCGCTCTGGCTTGCCATGTTGATTCAAGTTCGAGTCGTTTTGATGTGGCTGCAGTGTCCCTCTAACACCCATACACACGGGCTTGTCTATGTCTGCCCTTGTCCCCCGACGTCGATGCCATAGTGTGACTTTAGTCCGTAAACCTGAAACGGTCGAGAGTGGACAGGCAAAAAGAGCAAACGTAGTGGCAAACCTGCAATTAGGCCATGCTGATCGATGCTTGTCGTCCTTGCAGTCACTCAGGAATTCAAAAACTTCAGTCTCGGGAAACATTACTTTCTGTTTCTAGCATCTTTTTCTTTTATTTTCTGTTTTTTTTTTTTGGTTTTGTTTGTTATTGTCTATTGGGGCGAGGCCTGCCCACGTAAGACATGACACGACATCCCCACCGCCCGCCTGGTTACGTTGCCGACGGAACGCACCTCTATTGCGTTCAGTAAGCACTCAAATGTAACTGGCGAAGACCAGACATGAATGATGTGTGGAAGGGGAGAGGAAGTATGACGATGCGCGAGCGACGAAGCCTTCAAGCAGTCTTGAAGCTGTTTCGAACCCTAAAGCCCTACCAGCCCCACCAGCCGATAACAAGGAATCACCGTACCCACGCTGACCGAAGCTCAGGAGGGGGTGCCATTCATTAGTTCAACGAAAGCCTGGATGGCGGAACCATTCTGGAGGTGGAGCATGAGGTGCGAGAAAGATAAATATATGATTGTCCAGGTACAGTGCATTGCACCTTAATAATATTAATGAGAAATGAACAACGTCTGCAGAAGCGATATGGTGCGTGCGGAGAGCACGTGCAGGTGTGCTATCCACCAGTCGCCTTTTTCCGTTGCTGGAATTGTTACCCTTGCACTATAGTGTCTGCTAGACAGCCCCACACACCTGTAGGCTGTTTATCACTCGCCTACTCGCAGCGTCCGCCGCCGAGTGCACGTGTGCGATGGCAACATCTATGGACAGCAGAGCTCACGAGAATAGGGTTAACAGAGAACGATGAGCGAATATGGAGAGTACATTGCTTGGCCCGAGGGTCGGGAAGAACTTAGAGGGGTTTTAGCCTCCCTCTGCGACGCGTTGAGATAATTGATGGGCTTCAGGTTAGCATAAAGGAGTAAGCTGATGAATTTTTGCATGGTGATGGTGGAATGTGTCTCAAGGAACAGAAAGGATGAAACAGAAGAGAAACTTTGAAGACGACGAACATGATGAGGAAGAGGATGGCGCGTGTTCTGCGCATGAGCCAATTTAAAACCTGAGTCAGAACCAGTCTAAGGGCAAACGAACAAGGAAAAAGAGCAAAGGAGTGGTGGATGGAAAGGATGAAGGACTGCAACTGACGCCCGTGAACGACGAATCGCGGTCAGCAATATCAATAGTAATCTAACATTCTCGATGTTATTCGAAAGTAACGTGCTCGAAATCGAACTAGCAACGATGTGTATGCAATCAATGTGGGAGAAGTAAACGACCTACAAGTGCATCTACGAACTAGAATTTGCGTTTTCAAACCACTTCTTGAATCGAAGTATTACGAGTCGACCTGTATCCGTCATCAATATAACCCTATCCCGCGAGATGGCAACATTCTCGTTGAGTGTTGGCCTTGTAGGTCTGTATGCAGGTGGGAGCCAGCACACTCGGCGATCGCCTTTTCCTCCGACAAGCCAGATCCAACCGTCATCTCGCAACCTCAACAATGCCTCTGACGGAGTAGGCGTAAGGTCGTCTGCAGTGCATGGGAGGCGGTGCTGGGCAGGTATGGGGAAGATGCCGTGGTCGGTGAGGATGGATCTGTGGCAATCGAAGAAGGAGCAGAATGTGGTGTGATGCGAGGTGTCGAGTGTAAAGAGCAGGTGGATCTGTTTGGTTGACCTCGCTGACGTCACATCCCATACACACACCATGCCGTCCTCTTCACTCATCAGGAGCCGTGTCCCATCTGCAGCCCAGGCGTGGCTTCTTATGGACCACCTATCAACCTTCTTCATGACAACTTGTTGACCTGAGATAGCATCTAACAGACCAAACTGATCGTATCCCAGCCGCACGACCAGGTCACTCTGTGGAGAACACGAAAACGCGAGAAGTCTATAATGCCAGGATCGGACAACGGATGTCCACATGCAGGTGTGGTTGTCCAGGTCCCAGAACTCGATTGAACTCCGATCAGACACAAGTACGCGTCTGCAGTCGGAACAAAATGAGACAAGACCTGGTCTCCTACGGTTGAGTGTGACTTGACCAGACTGCAAATTGACGATGGAAATGTCCCTTTCTGCTCTGCCCTGCGTTCGGCGTATCGCGAGATACTTATCGTCCGAGGACATCGCCATGACGTGAGATGATGACCCGTCCGAAGGTTCACCGCGGTTTGTCCACACTAGGTTGTTCGACTCCATGGTCCGGGCCTCGATAGTCCCGTCAGAGGAGGCGGTGGCAAATAGCGTGCCAAGAGGGGATAGAGCAATGCAGATGGTGGAGGCATGATGCGGCACTTGAGCGACATTCAAATCCCATAAAGGTACAGTCTTGTCGTGAGATGCTGATGCCAGAAGTGATCCATCGGGGGCAAACTGGACTGCGTTAATTACACTTCCATGTCCTTGGAACTGATGGGTTCGCTTCCCAATCCGAGGGTCCCAGACTTCACAAGAGGTAGTATACTCGCTGGAAACGGCCAGGTGCGCCGAGTCCAACGAGAAGGACAGCGACCCAAAGATACCCCGGAACACTGGCTCATGGCCTTCACGATCATCGATCGTCCATTGTTGTGTCCAATTCTGAGCATCCCAGACTGTGAGAACTCGATCAGACAAAGACGCCGCAAGGTTATTGTTCGGTGCCAAGGAAAGGGCTATGAGCTTTCCCGGAAGGTGATGCCGCTGGATGCAGGAAGCTGCTTCGATCTCGAAGACTGTTATGGATCCACCCCTCGATGCGGCCAGCAGCTGATTTGGGCTAATAAATGCCAACGATATCACCCAACTAGGGGTTTTAAGCTTTTCGGACCTGTCAGTGGTGTCTGTAGACCACACATGGACATGTCCCTCCTCGCCTCCTGACGCTATACGTAACCCATCCGCCGAGAATGCGACACACTGAACCGAGCACAAGTGTCCCCTATACACGCCGACTTGTGCACCAGTTGTTGCATTCCAGATTCTGACCGTTGCATCCCACGAACCGGAGGCGATGCGCATACCATCTGGTGAGTACGCAACTGATTGAACCGATTTTGTGTGACCCATCATGACCTGCAGAGAAGCTCCGGTTTGGATACTCCATAGTTGGACAGTCCCATCTATTGAACCAGAAACCAACCGCTCTCCGTCTGGAGAAAAGGTGACGGAACAAGAATTAATGTGTCCCTCGAGCACCCGTACACATGGATTCCATGTCTGCTCTCGTCCCCTTTCGATATCGATGTCGTG
This sequence comes from Albatrellus ellisii, assembly GCA_003314395.1. Lineage (NCBI taxonomy): Eukaryota > Fungi > Basidiomycota > Agaricomycetes > Russulales > Albatrellaceae > Albatrellus > Albatrellus ellisii. Next base: position 3,888 of record QLPN01000613.1, read on the forward strand.
CTGTAGTTTTCGTTGGTACACCTGAGAAAGTCGAGACTCAAAGGGGAGGAACGAGATGACATGATGGTGAAGCTGCAGACATGCCACACTAATGGTGGGGTGGAATTCTCTGGTCATTCTCGCACAGTCGCTCAGAAGGCCGAGAATTTCAGTCCCGAGAGGTGCTACTTCCTGTTTCCAAATAGACATGTTTATTAACTGATACTGCAGAGGAATTAGTATATCTCACCTTAACTATCCTGTGCGCAGCCTGCAGAGCAGTGATCGCACCATCCAATTCTCCCAACGAGCTCATCACCTCCAGCCAATTCAGTAGTTGAGTCGAGCAAAACACGAGGAGGAGCTCCAATATCGCCTTGCTAATATGACTGCTCGACAGGTGAGATGCCCAATATCGACATGTGTATTGCACCTCCGCAGAAATATGAGTCGCTATTCGGGTGGGTAGATCGGCAATCTCTCGATGGCATAGCGACGGGTCTCTAATCTTGCACATGTCTGGAGACAGTGTCTGCAGCACTCACAGGCACCGTTCCACGAGCAATGTATGTCGATCTACTGGATTGACGAAGAAGTTCGCATCGCTGCAACGCATAGAGTTGATCAAGAAATCACGGAATGACTGATGAATGACCTGAACACAGCCACCTCCAGCCTCGGGAACCACAATGATCGAGTGCAAGCAGTAAAGCGTCGACCGTACAGTGTTCTCTTCCAAGTCAAGCAAAGCTTCCAGACCTTCCGGATCGAGCGGATCAAATAGCAGAACAATCGTCCCCAGCACAATTTCAAGACTCGTCCGCTGGTTCTTCTTGATTTCAGGGAATGCCTCATGGAGCACCGCCAGGTATAGAGTGTCAAGATGAAGATAGGGAGACGTATCGGTCGATGTAATGTACAGCATGGTCAACATGATCTTGAGTTGCTGTGTCGGATTGCCCGCGTTCCCATCTTCAATGAAGCTGGCCGCCGTCGCCGCAACGATGAACAGTCCTGCAGACTGCTCAACCAATCGAACTAATGCCTCCTCCGTCGGCCAGAACTTCAATCCAATGCACTGAGCAATACGCGAAAGCCTTTCCTCGAGATAGACGTGAATGTCCTTCTGTGAGATATTTAAGGGAATACTGTGCAGAACCAGCGCGTTCGTGTCTTTCATCAGATCCGTGGTTCGAAAGCCCTGCTCGATGTTGGTCACCGGTCGACTGGTGATGCAGAACTTGATTGGAAAAAGGCGGTCGGCAAATACAGCAAGAGATGACAGGATACTCGACGTCGCACGTTCGTCCTTGCACTCATCTAGGGCGTCGATGACAATGATACATGGTGGGAAGGCTTGCTCATCAATGGCAGCATGTAACGGATTTACGATCAGCTTCTCCAGTTGCCTCGAGGCAAGCGCATATTGCACATCAGGGTCCCTGTCCATCGCTGCCGATAAGTGCTTCTGGAATGAGGAATTGAACAACGACAGCTGATACGCTATCGTGGGGAATACCAGCCCGATGTTACTGCATTCGGCGTTGTCCCTCGAACAGAAAAAGGATGCGCCGAGCTCGTGAGTACTGTCGAAGTGATCGGCGACGCTTTGAGCAATGGTGGACTTGCCCGTTCCTGCCACTCCATCCAGCCAGAATATCCGACCATGCCGATTGCCTTGCATCGACAATATCTCACCCGTCTCGAGTACCTCTCCCTTGAACCAGCGGTATATTGTATCAAGGATCTCCGTCCTGGTGTTTTTCGTGCATGACACTCGTTTGCTTTCATGATCGAATCGCGCAGCACGTGCATAGCGTGGTGTCAATTCACCTTGTCTGCACTTCAGTCAACCTAACATAAAGATAGTAAGGGATCACCTACGACGATTGACCGCCTATAAATATTGTCAGCCTCCTTGTACAATATATGGAGGGAATGCGAACGCCGCACCTGCACCACAGTATGCATAGTCTGGCGTGTTTCCTCTGCCTCGGCATGCACTGCCTGACGTGTGGCGTCCACAACGCCACGTGTAGCCTCTGCCTCCGAAAGAACAGCATTTCTCGTGTTATCGAAGCCTACGCGTATTTCTGCTTGGGTTTCCTGCGCACACATATAAAAAATGCAGGAAGATGACCACGAACTCCGACATACCTCAACCCTGACCTCTGTCACTATCGCAGTCTCGGCCTGTTGCGAGCGATCAGAAACAGCTAAACCAGCTAACGAAAATGAAATTGCCTACCAAGAATAAGTCGACGCACCGCTTGAGCATTTGCACACATTCCGCTATTTTAGTTGCGTCAGTATCTGCGTGGAGAACACGAGCGGGCGTTCGCTTTCGCTTGATTTCCTCAAGTGTAGCTGTAATACCATTGATCGAGCTGTTATACGGCGTGGTCATTAGATACGATCGGCGAGGATACACAAGAGATGAGAGTAAAGTCACCTGGACAATCTGTCGACGCGCTGACGGAGCGTGGGCGAACATGAATCCGCATTCTGTAGAGAGCCCTGGAGTGTTGCGACGAGCTTGGAGAAGTCTGTCTTCAACTTCGCAACATCGCCTTTGTTTTGGTCTGCTTTCTGTCTCGCACAGGTCGGTGATAAGTGAGGCGTCTTTCAGCCAGAGAGAGAAACAGTGCCGCACCTCAACTATCTCGATCACCTTCAGAAGGCCACTGGCCGCAGACTGCAGGTGAGGGATGTGGGCAGATGCTTGTATAACGACTCGTAATGCTGGATTGAGAACTAAAGGATGTGTGGTCTCCGTCCCCCCATCAGGAATGACTTGCGTAGCGTCGCGCGTCGCCTCCGCCTCTACAGGAGCGACGGTGTGCACGGCCTCATCCGCAACCCCTGCTTCCAAGTAGGCAGCAGCCTCAGTGTTGTCAGAACCTCTGTGCATTTCCGATTGGATGTCCTGTGCAGAAAGTCAACAAACGTATGAGGACAACCACATGCTCCGACGCACCTCCACTCTGCTCTCTATCAGCACTACACTATCCGCCTGTGGCAATGCTCAGACATAGCTCAAACCCTCGACGCTGACCGATGATTGCCTACCAAAAAGTCATCAACGGACCGCTTGAGCTGCTGCAGACAGGCTGCCACTTCAGCGACGTCTCTATCTGTGTGGAAAACGCGAGTGAATCTCCGCTGCCGCCTGATCCGCTTAAGATTGTCCGTCGCTTCGATGAACGAGCTGCATGTCTCGCGTGAGTATTAGGCTTCATTGGTACAAATACAACAGGGAACAAAATACCTGGCCAAGTTTTCAATCCGCGGACTGGGTGCGGGCGGACATCCTTCAGGACTTTGAGATAGGCCTTGAAGCGTGGTTACAAGGCTGGACAATGAGTTCCCCAACCCGACGATGTCGTCAACATTCCGAGCTGCCTTCTGTCCGACAAGAATCAACGGCCACTGAGATACTACAGGGCTGACAGGAGAAGTGCCGTACCTCGACTTTGTTCGCGATCTTGAGAAAGCCACCAGCAGCAGACTGCAGAAGGGAAAATGCTGGTGATGACTCGACGATGTCTTGTAGGACTGAGACGAGAACGGTAGGTCGAGGCGGCGGCGGGATACGAAAACCTCTGAACATGCTGGGGAATAAGGATTTACGATTGGAAACGGTTAGAGATGATATGGCCGTATGACACGGTGGGATGGGATAGCACCAGGTTGCTAGTCGTCGCGCAAGAGGTAGATAGGTCGTTATCGATGGGCCACAGTGATCCTGTGCACTGTGTGAAAACGAGGGCGCTCACTCGCAAAGGTAGCAATTACATGTTTACCACCTAGGTCACTGTGCAATCAAATATGGAACAGGCTTCACGGGGGATGAGCAGGAGATTCGAGTGACACCTGTTCGCCAATAGTCGACGGGGGACGGAGAGGGGGACGCGGTCGAGGTAGTCATACTCCTGCAGAGATTAGGGTGTGTGCTTCAACGTTAGTCCTCGGGGGATGCAGGTCTACACGGAATAACTACAACATAACGCCAAGCGGATGCAGTTTTCGTATTCTGCAGATGGGTTCCATGAATCCCTCCTCGCCAATTCCCCAAGCTAATGATTGAAGAAGGTCGGCGCGCTGTGTGCCTCCAGCACTCTGCGCGATAACACTGCGAACGTAACGATTTGAGAGCACGAAGACCGATCTTCATTGGACTACGACAGTTCCCTAGTTGATTTAGATCCAGCCATCAGTCGACCCGAGGTGGACATGCCTTCCCCTTTCTCCCCCCAGACTCAACTACTACTGCCCCCATCACCTTGTCCTACATCACCCGCCGCTTCCGTGAAGCCGCTGACCACTGACCCTGTTCTGACGAAATCGATGAGACCATCGGGGGTGAGTGTCGAACCATATTGCGGCGTGGATATCAAGCGAGAATATCGCTCCGACCATATGTAGTCCATAATATAAAAGCACTGATGACCATGATCATGACCATGATATTCTCCAATTTCATGTGTAATGTCATCGTACTGTGCCCGTGGAAACAGATCGTGCAGGCCTTTCTACAGTCACTTCCTCACCATTAATGTTGGGCCTGTTGTCTTAGTCAAACCATACTGGAGCGCGAGGAGTTCATGGTCCGAGTGAGCAGGGCAAATGGTCTATTTTGTCACCGGGAAAGGGAGGGTAGATGTTAGGGTTTAGTACGCGTGAGCGACCAAACACCTATCAATAGTTTAACAGGGATCTCCGAGACGAACACAAGAGCAATACTACGATTGCGACAAGAAGATAAATGACAAGATATACAAAAGGAGGTCAAGATGCCCTTTTACAATGTATGATGAGTCTGCTTTATAGTACTTGTATCTGCTGTGGTTTGATAATCATGAAACAAGGATAGGCATAACGAGGGGGGTTACAGCCCCTTGATCACTCCACTACTGTGTGTATGTGGAGTGGAACAATGAAGAATGTCGAAGAATAAAAGAAAAATAATGGCGTGTGCCTCCGATTCCTGACAATACCCCTTCGCTACACTCTTTTTGCCTCGAAAAGAGTAAGTTTCTATCAATCATAAGCATCAGCATTGTTTCCATCATATCCATCATCGCCATACCCCTCTTCTGCTAGGTTGAACCACTGTTCCTCCTGTCCTCTGATGCACGTAATCAGATGTTCATTGTTCCATTTGTGACATTCTGGACAACAAAGATACTTCTCGTTATGTGGGTAGGTTGGTTGTGTAGAAGTCGAGGCTTGAGAGAATGGAGTCACCATACAATCTGTACATCAATGGCCTGTTTGGTGACAGTTCCAACAGATAAGGGGGCCCTTCTTCTTTCACTGTGTTTTTGCAGCTCCTCCTTGTAATTGATTGGCTACTTCTCCTATTGGTGGTAGGGGAGCGGGTATGGGTAAGGGAGGAGGAGAAGGAAGTTGTGCTGATATGTGCTGTGCTGGGCTGAAGGGGAAAAGTAACCACAACCACAGCAATTGCTGGAGGGTGCAAGCCATAAAGTTCTCTAGACACCAAAGTAGAGAGGATTAGTAGTTAAGGGTGATAAAGGGCGATAGTGTGATTCAACTAGAGCTACTAGAGGAACGCGACTTGGGTAATAAACTGGTGATATGACGTGATAAGATGGATGCAAAATGATGCAATAGAGAGCATGATAGAGAATCCAATGTAGTGGAAACAAAATGCAATGCAGTAGAGAACGCAACACAGTGCAACGCAATGGAGAATGCAATGGAGAACGCTACGCAACGCAATGATAAACACGACTTACGGGGAATGTGCACTTTTCTCGATAATAAGACACATGGAGGGAAGGTTGATACTCGCTTTTTGATTATCAACTCAGATGGGAGAAGAAGTCAAATCGAGGGTGGGGGGAATCTGGTCTGTTTTGACGGATGATGCTCTATCTAAATACAAGCCTAGCTCCAAGACTGGAGCACAACAAAACACAACAGAAAATTTACAGTGTAGGGTCGATCATAGGGATATTTGAAATGAAGTGGAGTCTGTATGCGAGTGAATAAAGTATCATACTATAGTGGATGAGCAAAAGAGGAATAGCACTGATCACACCAAATGCTGACTTTGCGACTCATACCTCCATGGTTACTTTGGTGGGTCTAGACCATGCCTCGGCCTATTTGTCCTATCCCTTGTCGGCCGACCTGGTATTGTTTTCTGACGCCTGCGTGAATGCGTGATTATAGTGACTGCAGATGATTTTTGTGTGTGGTGCATTAATGTCACTGTGTTCGCCTGATGTTGCTGATGGTCATTTTCTGGCATTATGTGCGTGTGATGCTCATCAGCACGATGTAACCATGAGCCATATGTGGGCAAAGTCTGTTTTTGGCATCAGCATTAAGCAGTTGATTGGATATCTCGCCTAAACCCCAGTGTCGTTGCGATAAAAGATGAGTAAGATGTGTTTGGAATGCTTCCAATGCTCCAACACAGTGGTACCAACCCCTGAAGCGATCAATGTCTGCCGTCACCCCAGCATCATTCAGAAGCTGGGTTGCATGGTCAAGACAGATATTAGCAGGGAAGGTTACCATTACATGGGTGAATTCATTGGTGATGTAGGCATGATGGATGGGGTTTTGGCAGTTAACTGGTCTCAGTTCTGCCATAGGATACTCATATCTCCCAGCATATCAGATAGGATTTTCTCCAAGATCAATGTCTTAATATTTTTAAGATATGGGTATGGTGGGGTCAGGAGAAGTGCAGAAGAGGGTGAGAGTATTATAGAAGTAGTTGGCAGGCAGGTCATGGAATATTTGTGTGTTAATGGGAGTGACTGGAATAGGAGGGGGAGATGGACGTCGATCAAAACATTTGTTGCAGAAATGAGGAGTCATTGGATGTCCCATGACTAGGTGGGTGGCGATGATTTGTATTATGTTGACATTGTAGAGATTGAGTCCATTGAGGGTATGGAAGGTGCAATGATATTGATTGGCGAGATTGGTATTTTGATGGATGTGATGATTGTGAGCAGGTAGGGTGGGAGGAGGAGTGACAATGATGGGTGAAGGGAACATTTTGCTATGATGTAAGGAACTAGGGGAAGAGGAAGGGGAACAATGATAATGGAGAATGGGAGAGTCTTGAGCAGATTCAGGATAGATAGGGGATTGGTTGCGAAACATTTGTACAATATGTGCTGGTAGATCTGCAAAGGGATTTGGAGTGGGGGAACAATGAAAAGGAGGAATAGGGGAAACAGGGCAAGAAGGGATATTGATAGATGAGGATGACATAATTTTCAAAGGGAAGTGGCAGCTTTGATAAGATGGGATAATTGTATAGTATACCAAGCAAAAAGAGAAGCAATGACAAGAATATAAATGATGAGGAGGATATCGATCACAAATGTCATGAAAGGGATGGGGTCATTATGGTCTCCTCTCAAGTCCTTTTAAGGGGAGCGAGAGAGGGTGGGAGTCGGATTGTGAATGGTTGAGGGGCAGATGGATGATGTGAATGGAATGACTCTACAATCTCTGAAGCATGTTTCATATCCTGACATGGGAGCCATTCATCTTCAGTTGAGGGGTATCCCTTCCAATGCACTAGATATTGAAGGTGACCTCAGTGCCATCGTGATTGGAGGATGTTTTCAACTTCTGTATGTTCTTCTCCTTCAACAAGATCTGGAGGGGGTGGCGTGTGATGCAGTCCATATGCCGTTGTTTCAGTATACGGGTGAAGAAGAGAAGCATGGAAGACAGGGTGTATCTTCCAATGAACAGGCAGTGATAAACGATACACCACAGGATTGATAATGGCAGTGATGGGAAAGGGGCCGTATCATTTTGGGGCAAGTTTCATGGAGGGGAAGGCAGAAGAGAGGTGGGTCACATCTAGCCAAACGTGATCATTGACTTGATATGATGGGAGATGATTGGTGGATTTCCAGGTTCAATGAGCTATAGATTGCACTGCAGCTAACTCCTTTCAGACAGTCTGCAATAAAACTAATTGTTCAGAAATCGATGGAAGGGTAGATGTAATGGGGATAGTGGGCTGAATGTGAGGATGGTATCCCATAAGAAGAAAGAAAGGGGAATACTTCAATGTGGTGTGAATATGGGAATTATGTGCAAATTTGGCCATTGTGAGAAGGGTAGACCAATCATCTTGTCTTGCTGTGCAGAACATGTGTAGATATTGTTCTAATTCTTGATTCATTCATTCTGTTTGTCCATTGGTTTGTGGATGATAGGCAGTAGACATCGCTTGTGTGATAGATAGTTTTTGGCAGAGTTCTTTGGTAAATTTGGCAGTGAATTGAGATCCTCAATCTGAAATAATATGACGTGGAAGTCCAAATCTTTTCCAAATGTAATCTTTGTAAAGATCAGTGGTTTGAGCAGTGGATATGGAAGAGTGACATGGAGCGATTATGGTCATCTTTGTTACATCATGATCCATGAATACAGCTATGGCATCATAGCTGTGTGATAAAGGAAGTTGTGTGATGAAATCCATGGAAACAGTGGAGAAGGGTTTGGCTGTCGATTCTGGTTTGATGGGAAAAAGGGGGATTGGGGTTTTGTTTGGTAGATTTTTATACCCTTGACAAATAGGACATCTGTCAACAAAGTTGAAAATATACTTCCTCATCTTTGGCCACCAGAAGATATGTTGTACCAAATCTAGTGTTCTAAGTCATCTGGGGTGTCCTGCTGTAGGGGTAACATGTAAACTTTGGACAATGTTGTGTCTAAGTATGTCATCTTTTGGGCCATAAAGACGTCCAGAGTAATAAATTACCCCTCGTTCAATCATCCAATGTTGCAGAAGTTGAGTTTTCGCCAGGCTAGAAGCATTAGCTTGGAGGAGATGTGATATGTCTAGGACTTCTTTGTCCCAGTCTGTACAAGTTTGAATATGCAGGAAAAATGCATTGTTAATGACAGTAGTGAAGATAGGGTGGATAAACAAAGATGGATCTAGGACAATTTGATCTTCGTTATCATGACTACCATCATCATGATCTGGTCTTCATGATAGAGCATCAGGTCAACCGGCTTTCGAACCAGCAACATGTTTGATTTGAAAATCAAAACAAGTTAGGTATAAGGCCCATCTAGCTTGTTGTTGTGATAATTTCTGAGCATCTTTGAATACTTCGAGATTTTTATGATCAGAGAGAATAGTGATACAATGAGGGGCACCTTCAAGGTATTGTCGCCATTCTTCAAGTGATTTGATGATGGCTAGTAATTCTCTGTCATAAATATCATAGTTACATTCAGCTTCTGAAAAGGATTTGGACATGAATGCAACAGGATGCCATAAACCATCCTCTCCTTTTTGAGATAAAATGGCTCCACAAGCACATTTTGATGCATCACATTCCAATCAGAATGGTTTGGTTATGTCAGGAGAGATGAGAACAGGAGAGGAAAGAAATTTAGTCTTTAAAAGACTAAATGCATCTTGTTGTGGTTGATCCCAGTGCCAAGGGACATCCTTTTTTGTAAGATCATGTAATGGTCAGGTGAGATGTGAAAAGTTATGGATAAAGTGTCGATAGAACCCTGAAAATCATAAAAAAGTGTGTACTTCTTTTATTTTTGTGGGAATGGGCCAATTTTGAATTCCTTGTAATTTGACTGGATCCATGGCAGTTTGGCCTGCTGAAATGATGAGTCCTAAATACTCAACTTGTTCTTTTTCAAACTCGCATTTCTCTGGTTTGAGATAAAGAGAATGATCAGCAAGTCTTTGTAGAACAAGTTCAGTTAGTTGACAATGTTCTTCTATTGTCGCTGTGGCAATTAGAATATCATCCATGTAAATGAAAACCTT
>QLPN01000616.1:0-22860 GCA_003314395.1 Albatrellus ellisii
TATATAGTATGTGCCCATAAGGTTGGGGTGGAGAGTAAGTGTGAAAGTACAATATGTGTGCACAGGGCATGGGAGACAACAGCTATGATGATGAATGTCATTGCAAATATGTAGGAGGTGGCCAGTAGCCAGAGAGTTAGTGGCAGGTGCATCCTGCAGCAGAGAGTGTAAGTGGTTACCAGCACAGTATGGTGCAGTAATGTGGTTCAAGTGCATCAGACTCAAGGGTAAGACATCTGAGCAAGAGTACTAACCTGCGGCAGAGAGCATAAGTGGTTACCAGCACAGTAGGGTGTGGTAATGTGGTTCAAGTGCACTGCAGGGTGGTTGTGAGAGAGTATAAGAATGGGGTGAGGGGATACTTACTCAGACTCGAGGGTAAGACATCTGAGGAGTTAGTAGCATAAAGTGTCCATCTTATGTAGTAGGGCAAAGGTTGAGTTGTAGCAGAGACTGTAAGTAGAGTACAACAACTACCATAGTGAGAGGGGATGTGTGTCGTCTCAGAATGTGTGTGGAGTGAGAGTCCTCGGGAGTGTGGTAAGTAGTCCAAGGAGTATAGTAAGCATACATATGTTGTAGGTAAGTTACATGCATAGAGGAGCCGAACGAAAGGTGTTGGTGTGCACAGCAGATTCTAACACAAGACAACCCATGTATGTGAGGACCCACATTGTCTGGAGTAGTAAGTGGGATGTGAGTATGTGGAAGTGTGTGTGGATGGTCCGCAGAGGAGAGGAAAATGTAGAGTGTAATATGTATGTGTAGTGAAGTAAATAGTACATGTAGGAGTAAGCCAAACAAAATGTGCATACAAATGTTCAACAGGAGGATCAACCTTGAATGTGGTGTATCCTGAGGTCTTCAGAATATCTTACCAGGGCCTTGGTGAGTTTTGTTCCTAATAAACTATATAACATTTTCTTATTTAATGTGGTATAGAAGAAGCAGCAAAGCAGGGAGTGGAGTGTTCATGCAAGATTGGTTTCTGTACTAGATTGGTAAATTGTACTGTTGAATTGCACTGTTGTATGATACTCACCTACTTTCTCCCCTCCTAGGTGAGGGCACAGGGTTTATGGTGGAAGGGAGGTGATTGGGATTGGTGTGTTGGTTTGGAAATTGGAGTTGGTTTGTGAACTGGGATTGGTCTGTAAATAGATAGAGAAATGTTTCCTTTTATTCCCTATTGCAACAGCCTATGTATACCTCTTATTCACTGTTGCAACTACCTATGTATAGTGTCACAGATGATGCCTTATAACTTGATGTTACTGTTGTATTTTTGGCTGTCGAGCTCGCTCCATTCACTCCCTATCCCCGTGATTTCCCTGTCCTCGTGATTTCCTCATCCATGTGATTTTTGCCATGGGCTGGGCCTACAATTTGATATTCAGTAGATACTTAAATATGGTGCATGTACAGAAACGCGCCCTTAGCGCGTTTGCGAGAAATTTTCTCTTCTTCTTCATCTGCGTGGTGCTCGTATTTCAACAGTTACAACACAACACGTTTTTACACTGATACATATGAAAACTGGGTACAACACAATCACATGTGAGATATGGCACAATCACACATGATGCAACCATGTAGTGGAATAATGGAAACCAGCTATAAAAATGAAATAGACAACACCTGCCATACCGACGTCGTCCTTCCAAATCAGACATCTTACAAATTCCAACAATAAGTCTCCTCACTAATCCTGTCCAACAGTGTTATTATCTACAACGTAAAACGTCTGTCATCAATACATGTGACATGCCACCGTATCGTTCCTATACTTTTCCCCACCAAAGGTGTCCCCTTGTATGATATATACAACATAATGTAGTGCTTACAGCCCCTCGTCATACAGCTTGCGCGTCAGCGCCACGTAGAACCGCTCTAGGTCGAACTCCTTGCGCGTTGCCTTCTTGCGTGTCTCCTCTAACACCGTGCCGCTGCCGCCGCCGCCGCCGCCAAACGGCAGCGACTTGGCGGGCACCTGGTTTGCGATCCAGTCCACGACGGCCGAGAGCCGGTCTGTTGACGCCTTGAGCCCGTCCTCGTACATTGCAGACACAGGCGCAGATGTAGATGGCATCGCGCCCCTGCCACACGCCTCCGCACTACTGCGCTCGCGCTCCGCCCGCCGCTCCGCACGGCCGAGTGCGCGCATAAAGCGGCCCCAGTCACCGATGTTCCAGCCAGCGGCGCCAAGCGTGGGGAGCGCAACATCTAGTTCGATGCCGCTCGCGCCGCGCATCTCCCAGTGGTCGCATCCGTCGACCACACCCAGGAACTTGCCCCACTGCGCACTCTGCACGGACACGAGCCCGTCATTCCCCCACAGCAAGCGCGCCCCAGCGGCGCCTGCGTGCTTGCGCGCGCGCTCCTCGGCACCGTCAAGCACGAGCTTTGGCAGCCAGAGCGGATGCCAGACGTTCAGATGGCTCGAGCGGCCGGCGACACTGAAGTAGCGGACGTGGGGGTCGTCGGGCGTCGAGGGGTTGAAGACCGTGTTCAGGTATGTCGTAGTGAGATTAGCGTATGCGGGTGAGTCAAAGACAGATAAAAGGAATGTCGTGAAGGATGAAGGGAGCGAGGCAAAGGACGCAGATACTGGAGACGCGTTGGGTTTCTTAGTAGGCTTAGAGTCAGAAGGTGGATACGACGGTGATGGCGGAGCAGGTTCAATGGTCTGCTGAGCAGCCAAGGCAGCCTTCTCCTGCTCCGACCGTACTCTTCCCAACCCCAGATACTCCTGAAAACGAGTAAGAAATGTTTATAAAGACAGTGTCTCAGTGTACTCACTGCGCACCAGTCCATGAATGCACTGCCACGATGAGGAGTCGCAACAGTGGTCAAGGACAATGGAACATAGTCCTGAGGCTTCATGTGCGAGATAAGATGTCTGCAGTCGAGACCGCCCATGGAGTGTGCCATAAGATTCAGACCACGGCCTGGCGCTTTCTGTTGAAGGAAGCGATGAAGATTCTCGGAACGAGATGCAATAGAGCCAGTTCTGTAGATACGTCACTACCAAAATTATCTGCGAACTATGGAGGACGTACGGAGGGACAGCTGTCACAATGACTTCTGCACCTACAGTCTTTCGAAGAATGCCCAAGATGCTGGACCAGTATTGCATTCGCAACCCAGGGAAGGACGATGGCCCTCGTACATCAAAGCCATGCAGACCTGCACCAAACTGACTTGAGGACTCGAAATCCAAAGATAATTTGGCCCACGAACCATGACATAAAACGATCGGAAACCGTGGCCTTCGGATAGGGTCATACAAGACAGGGCTATGAAGGAGGCGGTGAAGAATATCTTGAGAAACTGGCTCGTGGTCTTGAAAGGGCCGGCGAGGAGAAGGACTAGGAGGTGAAGAGCTACGCTGACTGGAATGACCGGAATTTGGCAGCGGGTCCGGCGTGTCGGCCGAACTTGATGCGTCATTTACCAGTCCTTTTGACATTGGCCAGTACCAACGAGGCCAAGGGATAGAAAGCTCGGATGCTGAATAAAGGGTATCAACTAATGCGCTTATGACACAGACTGGGAGACCAGTAATAGAAGAAGTTCGCCACTCGTCATAGTGCACTCGATGCGTGTCACATTGGCACAGGCAGAAAGAGTCGGGGTACTTGCACAGAGACAAGAGGCCAGCGGCAAATCGACACTTCAGCTGTGAGGCTACGCACCTTTTAAGTTGGTATCATTCGTAGTTCGGGGAGCATCCGATGCTTCTCCAATGATCAAGTGTACCTCACCGCCCAAAGCAAGCGCCAGGTCATCATGTTCAGGCCACATATAGCTACGAAGTGCCCGAAATTCGCGAAGAGTGTGCCAAGGCCCGCGTCGCGGTGTTTGAGCTTTATCTCCTGTGTCTGGCTCCACGTCGAATCGATGAGTGAGATAGTGTCGGGTTATAGAGAAGAGCGACAAAGCATTGGCGACCCTGCGAATCAATATCGCCACAGGGACTGGAAACCATACACTGTTCATCTTCCATCGAAAGGGGGGAGGGGGAGAAAGCACGGGATGGCACTGCCAGTGGCTTTACAGTACTGCACTAGTAGTAGTAAGAGCAGATGCCAGGTGCTGACAATTCGTTCGTATCTCCATCACGTAAGCAGGTTCTCATCCACAATACAGCATCGGCTATGACTGCCCAGCACGCAACGAATGCTTACATCTACCACAGCCTTCTAATGGCGCCTCACGGTAAACAGACGGGTAGTAACTCAGCAAGCGAAGCGGCAGTGACACGGTGGGGCCGTTTTAGGCAGTATCACAAAGCCATCATGCAATAAAACATGTTACAGTGAAATATTAGGATTAGACAAAGGCACCCTGCTTCGTCAGCCAGTCGATGGATGTTTTGACGTCCTCGTCCGAGTCGTGGTACCACGTCTTGTCCCATATTCCGTCGAGGCCTGCTATCTGTGTCACCATACTCAGCCCTGGCACCCCCTTTCCGTGGTAAATATCGCCTGCGCGCTTGCTATGTTGTGAGACCCAGTTCGCGTGTGGCAGGCGGATACGCTCATACGCGGCGAGAATGGCCTGGCGGCACGTTGATCAAGTCAATCATTGCTTAGGCGCTATGTGTGCCTACCTCAAGATTCTCGACGCTCGCCTTGGGATGGCCTAGTAGTCTCGCGAGGACGTACGCATCCTCGACACCCTGTCCTGCGCCTCCGGCGAGATAAGGCAGCATTGCGTGCGCCTGGTATATCCATAAAATGACTCTGTACATTGCAAAACAGATGAGCTACGTACCGCGTCACCAAGCAGAGCCACATTTCTCTTGACATATGTATCCAGCTGGGGATACACACCGTGGAGGCGCCAACCTTTCGGCTGTCTGAGGCAGCCGATAAGCTTTCGTGCATCTTCGCCCCATGTCTTGAATTCCTCAAGTAGCGTCTTCTCAGAGGTCTCGGTAACCCACTCCTCCGTGGGAATATGGACAGAGCCCATTGGGACCGAATAATCGGCAATCGCCACCACGACATTGATCTGTCAAGTATCCGGCATAAGGAATGTATGAAAGGGGATCCGGGGTGCACTTACTAGCTTGCCATTCTTTAATGGATAGGCTACGATGAACTGGTACAACAGGATTAGCAGCCTATATTAGCAGGCAGACACAATGATGAATGAGGTGCATCAGGGCTTAATAACTCGCCTTGTCGTCGCCCACCCAACACTGGGTAAACTCCTCCACTTTGACCTTGATGCCAGCCCCTTTAATGGCGTCAAGGTCGACGAGCCCCCGGTAGGCGGTCGTATTTGTGTACACCAGGGCGTTGGAGGCGACCTCCTCACCGACAACAAAGCTGCGGACGACACTCTTCATGCCATCCGTGCCCAGAACAAGGTCGGTTTCATGCGTGGTTTCATCTGAGAAGTGCAGCAATGTCCGCGACGGGTTAGTGGTCGAGGTCGACAGCGACACGCAGCGCTTGTTGAAGTGCGTCGTCACGAACTTGGGATCGATGAACTTGACAATCACATCGAGCAGCAACGCCCTAGGTGGTGGTTTAAGATTAACCAGGACAACATGATTAGCGTGACCAAAGCACGAGCACCCACCGGTAGATTTGGACCCCGCGATAGCGGGGGCGGGGGTCGTGCTTGTGCCAAAAAGTCCGTCAGCTGTTCGTAATCGATTCCGGAACGGAAGACTCACGAGGTAGATGAACTTGTCATCAGTGCCATGGCATTTCATCGCCCCGCCCGTAAGCTCGCCAGATTGGGTAATGACTTCGTCCAACATCCCAAGAGTTTCCAAGATTTTCATAGTATTCGGGCCTGCAAGCAGCATGTCAGAACTTTGAACACCTTGTCTCAGTCATCTTACCAAGAGTAATGCCTACGCCAACCTCGCCATATTTGGGCTGGAAAGATTATGAGGTCTTAGAATACAGACCATGAAGAAACGAGGCTGACAACGTACTGCGCTCTCGAAGATGTCCACTTTGATACTGGCCCGTCCGAGGGCAACGGCAGCGATAAGGCCGCAAATGCCACCGCCTACGACAGCTACGCGGAAGTTACGTTGTCGATCCATGATTGTTAAAAACGTTAAAACGGTTGGTTGTTTTCTTGCTCAAAAATCAAAAGATATACACTCAGTCTCTAATGAGAGACAAAATACTGGGATGTCGAAACCGAACTGTGTAGCGACTGAGATTGATAAGGGAGTAAGTAACAACGAGGGGAGGGTGGGAATCATCTGATGGTCTTATTGATGCGATCATAAATGATGTGGGATCAGCTTGACGCTGATGTTGTCTTACAGTAACCGAGAATATGCCTGCCAGTGCATGAAATACCTGCGCCGCCGCAGGAGAGGGACCCGCCACAAGTTCTGAAGATACCGAAGGGTGTGAGAAGGCAGAGGCAAGAAAGGAAAAAAGAAATCATCCAATTATCTGCAGTTTGCGTTGCCACGAGCTGACTCAGCTGAGCTTACGTTGAGAGCCGAGTCTTATGGAAGCTATCCACGCCTTTACTAGTGTAGTCCGACTTGGAGACACTTACGCTCCCATACTAAGCAGCCTGACTATTATGTCAAGCTGTTAACACTAAAACCTCTATAGCATCTACAAGGAAGTCATCGCAGTTCAACGCCCCATCCCGCATTTCGCACCCAAGATATGATCAGGTTTATCCTTGTTCAGGCCAGTAGAACGTTCTTTAGACCGAAACGACGCCACGATTGACTTGAATCATAGAACCGTCAAGGAAAGACCCGGCTGTCGAAGTGGTATGTCCCCTACGACGACGAAGAGAAGGTGTGCCCCTCAATCTCATGCTGGAGCGGACTTTGGCCGGGGCTGACGGCTGCATGCGGTGCAAGGTTCGACTGCGGGGAGAGGTGCACAGGCTCGTAGCACCCCGGGATCAAAAGTACCAGTCCAACTTTGTCGAGGTGTGTCTCCTTCCTGCCCCTTTCGAGCCACGCTTTGACACGCACGCCCCCCATGCAGTTCAAGAATCACAAGATTGTCTACCGTCGATACGCCGGCCTTTTCTTCTGCGTGTGCGTGGACGCCAACGACAACGAGCTCGCGTACCTCGAAGCCATCCACCTCTTTGTCGAGATCTTAGGTACGCGCGGCTATCTCCTATCATGTTCTATCGGTCCTGAAGCCTACCCTGGAGACTCTTTCTTTGACAACGTCTGCGAGCTCGACCTTGTATTCAATTTCTACAAGGTACGTTGCCATCGTCGTGGGAACGTGATCCAGACCAACTGACACTCGCTTCGGCTTCTAGGTCTACGCCATCCTCGACGAGATATTTCTTGCGGGTGAAGTCGAGGAAACAAGCAAAGATGTCGTACTATCCAGACTAGAAGAGTTAGAAAAGCTGGAGTAAATAATATACGGGCAGAGTTCCATGAAGTGGCGGTGTGACAGTGTCTATGGTAAACAACACTTGAGGAGAAAATCACAGGCGGTTCCTTCAACAGGTGGTTTGCATCTTGTCCTTACTACACTGCAGTGTGACACGCCTTGCCTGGCTCACTATTGATAAACCTGTCATGCAGTATAGCACCCTTTGTGTGTTTTCCTGCTTTGGTGAGTTCCCCACCGCGCCGATTGCTGCTTTCTGCGTCCTGAGCTCCGAGAGCCGCGTTCCGTGTTCCGGGTGCCTGAACCCAGGAGCACTCACTCCCTAAGCTCGCGGATTAGACCTACATGTACTGTAAGCTTAGCCGAAATCGTCGTCGTCGTCGGCAGCACACTCGGCACTGTCCGGAGTGCTTCGCCAACTGGCTCGTACTTCTATCACACGAAGATCCATGGCTGACTTCCAGCGCGTAAGCATGATCAAGCCCGCCAATACAAAAATGCTGCGCCTGTCAATGCAATCATACCCTCAGCCCCAGAGGCAGAGCTTCTTCGTACATTCTGTTGTTGTCAAGGTTCCGCAGGGCACAGCCGAGAGGCTGACTCCGCCTCGGGTATCGTTTCGCTTTGAGGCTTCTCTGATGTGAAAGCGGCTTGCGGTTGTCAGGCGCAGCGTGGAAATGCAAGATTTACACACCGTAAAGGCTTCCATCTTGCCAGGCCCCGCCGCTAACCGTGTTCTAGACACTACTTGAAACGAGTGCGGGTGAAGCACCACGGATCCCAGTCAGACATGCATGACAGAATAGCGGATGGTGCGATATCCCAAATGACAGGAGTGCAGTTTCTTTTTGGAGGGACTACTGTGATGCAGGCATATCGGTAGGTTGCCCAGCGACAATGGCCCATAAGACCACAAGCCGGAAATACTTACGGCCTCAAGAACTGGACAAGCGGATAATGGCTGGGCTTCTGGTGGGAATGAGCTCCTCACAACCGCGTGGGGCGTCCCATCTGGTTGAGAAGGAAATGCGCCTGCTCTCCACCAGGAGAGTCCCAGGACGCGAATGTGTCCTCTGGAGTGCCACTCAGGCGCATATGCATGCGTGTCCACACCTTTCGTCGCACGTCCCTGGGAAGACTGGTGCACTCCTGTGTGAGCCCAGTGAGCAGAGCATATGGCATCCGAATGGGGTTGCGAGCGAGTAATAGCCAATCCTCGGATATGAATATGAATTGTCATAGCTTTCTGTCAATAGCGCTATCTTCCGCTGCCCTTCCATGCGGGGAAAGTCGACCTATCAGGAACGACTAGCCGCCCGCCAGCCGAGCAGGCGTCTGGCCTTATTACATTTATCGGGATCCCCGTCAAAATGACAGTCAAACTGCATTGAGTTACGGACATGGCCGCGCGTCGCCCATGTGCATACGCAAGTTCGTTCCCACTGGACGCGGATCACCTAGCGAGCCTGTGAGAACGCCAAGTGAGGCCACAATTCGGCAGAGACGTCCAACGTGGAATCACAGAAAGAATCACGGAAACCGCCATGGGCAGAACGGGGCAAGTCTGGGGTGCTGTGAGTCGCTGAGCTTCGATAATCTGGAAGCTACAGACATGTTCATGTGGTCCAGTCCAGCGACCAGGAGACGGCCTGGCAAGAAACGTTGTTCTCTTGGGACATAAAGCTAGGCAAGGATGCAGAGATTGGTGTTGATATTTTCGATGTTTCTGGTGTGAAGGGGACAGGAACCGAGAAAGCGGGGGTTGCCACGTGGAAGCTACGCCTGAGAGCGGAGGGTTGAGAGTCTGACTCGGCAGTTTGTGGAACTGCTCAATCCCAATTGTCAAACATTATTTTGAACGTGGTCGGCCACTGCCGAGACACTGCAATGGTGCCTGCCCGGGATAAGCCCATTCAGGTAGCGATGCATAATGGAATCGGAAACCGGCAAGCCTCCGAGTCCAATATCGTTCACAATTATCGTGAATTTATTCTCTAACGACAGGCATTGGCTGTCATCCGCTCTTTGAGCACCCCTGGACTCCCATCCGTTTACCCACTATCGCCTTCTTTTCAGCTTTCTCGAACAATGAGTATGTGACGATAATGTCACCAATTCGGAGAATAACGCCAGCCGTCTAGAAATATAAAACACTGCTAGTCTGAACGAGCTAGTCCCCGACTCCGCCTGTCGTGGTCGTGTTGCTCGACATCTTGCTGTACGTGCGCCTTGTCGGTGCTCTTTTTCTCACGTGATAGGTACTAGTGCTATGCCTGCCGGCGCATGGAACTATCTCCAGAGGTATATACTTTGATTGTCAGATATACGGCCACCAGAGTGGACCTGTGCTCCCTGTGCAGGGTTTCCAGGGGCTTCCGGGCGGCGGCGGAACGCGCTCTGTACAACACGCTCCAGATGTATGACCTCCATGAGGCGGTAGCGCTGTGCCGTGTCCTTGCAGAGCAACCTCGCCTGTCGCTCATGGTTGTCGCGCTGACCATCTCCATCCGGGACGATAGCTCAAGCGAGGAAGACGAGCCCGTGTCCTCTCCTGACCTTTGGGGAACGATCGCGCCTGCCCTCCGTCAAATGACGCGTCTCCAATTCCTGAACATCTCATTGGACGGCGGCGATCCAGCGCAGGCTTGGATCCTGGACGCATGCACGTTCCAGCTGCAGACGTTCCACTGCGACTTCGCCTGGGACGCCCATCTCGTTAGTTTCCTCTCGACACAGCCTAAGCTCTCCGACCTCTGCATTGCGGACTTTAACGAAGATACCCCGGAGAACGCATCGTCTACTTCCACTTCGCTGGATCAAGCACGCCTGCTGCCCGCGCTGGCGTGTCTCGAGTGTACGTTCACCGAAGCTGTCAGTCTCCTCGTGCCCGGAAGACCTGTCACACGCGTCAAGTCCTGCTTTTCACGATCCGATACAGTTGGCAAGCGGCCCGAGATGGCGTTCCTTATCTCGAATCTGCTGCTGTCCACGGGGCCCTTACGTTCTTTAGACATCGCCGATTCGTCATACACGGAGCAGTTCTCATTGGAATTCCTATCCCATCTGGTCGACGCGTTCGTGTCCAATCCGACGGCGATACAGTACTTGGGGACATTCGTTCTCCCGATAGACGGCGATCAGGTGAACTCGGTCTTACGTCTTGTACCCGCAGTCGTTGATCTTGGTCCCCGCGTATCTGCAGCGACTGCAGTTCTACAAACACCTCATGCGCTTCCAGGGACTGCGCTGCATCGAACTTGAAGTGTCAGCGTGGGACCCGCCACCTGGAACCCCAGCTGCTTTGCGCGCCCTTGCGAGCGAGCTCCAAATCTATTGTCCTTCCATCACCACTGCAGTCTTCGTCCTGAAATTCGAACCAACAGTGCTCAAAATCATAGACGGTAGATGGCGAATAGACGATGACGTCATGGCCGACGCTTTATGGAGAGAGCTATAATGACTATAGCTATAATTTGTACGTGGTCCCTATTAGGCTCCGACTTCACAGACAGTGCTGACGATATCCAACTCCCCAGTCTCGTATTTTGCTTTTCCAGTCCCAGGCATGTAGCTGTAGCTTCTCTTGTAATTCTACTTCGTCGTGTCAAGTGATTCTCATGTTCTGCCGTTGTGAGTACTGAAACGGGCTAGCTAAGTGCTAAACTTCCTCACTCTCCGCAATCCTTGCTGTTTGTAGCCATGCATCGAAACCTTTTATTATGGGGTGCGGTAAACCGCGATCATACCTCAGACCGCTGATTAGGATCCTCCAGCAGGTGTGCTCATCTTACGAAGTTGTCATCAATGGTGGGTGCCAGTGGTATTCCTCATTCGGGCGGCACGGGGTACTCCTGGCGGCGTTCCGCAGCCACCTACTTTCTGATATGAAATTGTTTCTGCACTCGGAGTCTTAAGTTACCGATCTGTTCAGGTCTAACGTGCAGACACCGCCGTAAGCGATGCAGATAACGAACAATGCCAAGTCATCTAATGCTGCAATTTGATGGACGTCCGGGGCAGCAGTAGGTTCCCTCCTGCCTTTCTCAGACTTTCGCGTCGCCTATTCTCGGTAACTGTAGGCCGTAAGTGTTAATCACCTCCGAGACAGGGGCGGCGTTCTTGTGGCCTATTGGCGCTCTGTGTATTCGCCTGGGGAAGCTATGCGGGCTGCTGGGTTGTCGACTTGTTGGCACGTGCCTAGGCGAACTGTCTGCTGTCTCTTTCAAAGTCGTGCATGAGTAGTCCAAGCAGCCTGAGGTGTCAGACGGGGCGGTTCAACGTCACTCGTCACAAGGTTCAACGTTCAGCGTCCAACACGTGTTGCAAACTCCGAAAACCTGCACCCCCATATGGCGATGTCTCCTGAGACTCACACCTTATTCCTTATCTTCTTTCATCCCGTATAGAGCCAAGGGCATAAGCTCAGGGACGACGCTGCTGTTCCTCCGGAGCAAAATACAAAAACCAGCGACAATGACCTCTTTTGAGGGTATGTACCATGATCCGGCCGTCCGTCCTTGCGCTCTTACCAGCTCTAGACGTGTGTATCCACCCAATAGCTCCGTACGACACCATTGCCCTTCGCCACAGCGTTCTCTGGCCCAATGCCCCGCTGGACCACGTCCGGCTGCCGGAGGACGACTCGGGCAACCACTTTGGCGCGTTTCTGCACGCTGCAAGTCGACCCGTGGCCGTCATTTCGCTATTTGAAGATGCACTGCCAGTAACGGCCGCCCATAATCTAGATCCGCAGACGGGCGATCGAGAGTTAGCTCTAGCCACGTTTAGGTTCCGCAAGTTTGCATGTGACCCCTCCTATCAAGGTCGCGGCATTGGGAGCGCGCTGCTGCGTCATACGCTGTCGTTTGCGAGCAGAGAATTGGGCGCGCGTGTAGTCTGGTGTGACGCGAGGCTTGCCTCCGCGGACTGGTACCGGAAGAGGGGTCTGGTAACCTTCGGGGAGACCTTCTGGAAGGGTCCGGTGGAGTACGTCCGAATGAAAGTCGTGTTGTAGGACTCGGCGTGTGCGGTGCTGCGCGCGCATCGTTGCAGCAGGGTATTGGGTTTATAAGGTCCGTGGATCTGGTAGCCCGCGTTGAACGCGGCTCTGGTATCCCCGCCGGGGATGCACTGATCAGCCCGTACGTGTATTCGAAACATATCTCCGGCGATGACTGATCGCCTGTTCGATTGCCGTGGCTAGATAACCTGTCACAATAGATATCACACTGCTTCCCCAGCCTTCCATACGCACGGAGTCTCAGGCTAGATCCGCTTTTGTATGTCCTACTGTGTTGTGTACAGTATCATACGCGCCGGCTGTTTTTTTCGCCGGGGTCATTCGTTGAGCGTATTACGCTCCAGAAGCGTTATGTAGGGATCCTTCCTGACTACGGTTGGTTTCTCTTGCGACATCCAGCACCTGTGTCCAGCGAATGTGTGATATGCTAAGGCCGTCTCGCTTATTAGATAGCTCCTATTTCTCTCCAAGCTTCTTCTTGACTGCGCCTTGCAACTTTCGCATCAGACTGGTCTTTTGGCGCCACTGAGAACGAGCATCGCCCTCGCTAGTGACCTGATGACATTAATATTCCATCTACTCCACCCACGCCACCGTTTTCAGAAACTCTCTTGGCTAGTTATTACGCCAGCGAGTTCCAACCGAATACAATCGATAATGCTAATAATTTAGATGTCGAAATTAGCCGAGCAACGATTTGCTGTGATTGCGAGACGGGTGCCTATGGGCTTACGGAGGGCGTTCCGTCAAAATAAGTCCTTGTCGATGCCGGTGACCGTGACAATGTAATCGGATGGGACCTCGTTTGCTAGCTCTCCTTGGCGTCATCATATGATCAGCCCGCTATAAAAAAGGTCCACACCGTCAAGGTCAGCCAGTTGTCCCTTCCTCCTCCACAACTCTAGCTGAACGAGGCTCGGTGCAGATGCTCCGCTGTCACTTGGCCAACTATTTCCTGTGAACCTAGGACTGTGCACCTCTTTCCCTGTGTCACGGGCGGAGAGTGACGTGCTTTGTTCATAGCCGAAATAGAAGGTCGAGCGTCGTCGACGGCACTCTGCACAAGACATGTATCGCGCTCTGTGCTTCATACATATTTCTCCAGCCTGATCGGCCTATGGTTTGCCTTTGGCGCGCGCAGCTGGCCATAGCGATCTGCGGCGGTGGCGCTTGGCTCGACAGGAGCAGCAACGAGGCGGCTCTTCTAGCATTTCTGGCGCGCGCAAAAGTCCGTCTGTGTACGTCGTCGCACCCATGATTATTACACAACTTTCCCGCGCAGCGTCGTGCCAGCAACGGCTCGGCAGACTAATGCTTATCGTATGGCATAGACAACTCTTAGTGAAGGTTACTCGATGCTGAGCGCTCGCAGCGTGTTCCCATGTGCCGCACACGTCGCACCATCCATTAGGAACACAACTCAAAATGACGTAATGGCGGGTGCGCTGGACGTGCGTGGCTGTTGCTTCCGCGTGTCATAGTGAAGTGTGGGGATGTGCCATCGATAGGCCCCACCTACGAGCGATCCCATGTCGACGCGTGGCGTATGTCCCGGCACAGGCGATGGTAGGCGATGCATACCCTACCGCCTGAGTGGGGCACACGTAGTAGTCGATCACCCACGTGTCTGCAGTCTTTATAAACATTCATTGTCTGCATGGCACGCCGCGGTCCGCCATCGTGTAGGCAAGCTGCACGGGGCATTGCGGCGGGTGCGGACAGGTCTCGCGACGCGGAGCCAATGTGGCACAGCCAACGTTATGGTCTCCGCCGGCCTACACTATTCCGCGATCTTATCGATCTTATCCCACAGCATCACACCTGCACACGCGCCGTTTCAACTTTTCGTCACTACGACTTGCATGTACCGAAGATGGTGTTGGACCAGTAGGTGTGCGCGCTCCGAACCACAAGGCAAAGGGCTCAGCCCAGCTGCATGACCCAGCGCGCTAATACAGGCATCTGGTGAGCAGCAACAGTCAGTCACGAGGGTTCCCTGCCAGATTGGCTTGGCTGTGGCCCGATCACTTGTGGTGCAGGCATATATACATGGTACATAGGTGCATGGAAACATCGGGTAGCGACAAGGCCAGCGTCAACCGCAGCTGCGTAACTTAGAGGGCTGCCGGGATGCCGAAAGAAGGTGCAGCTGTGGAGCACTGGAGATAAAGGAGAGCGAGGGGGCACATCGCATGGTGGTAAGGGGGGCAAGCTGTCGTAAGCCCTGGCTCCACCGGGGCATGATTCGGCGTGGTGGATGAGCGAAAGCGCTGCGATGTTTCTTGCGATGATCATCGGAGACAGAGCGGCGCTCGACGCAGTCCTCTCGTAGAATGCAAGACACACGCTAGATGTGACGATACTGAAGGAAGCGCCCGGGGTGCAGCTGGTGGGTAACGAGAGTATCCGTAGACGGCGGGGCTGCTGTGAGGGGTCGAAAGATAAGAGTCGGGAGCAGCGACATGTGCCGCCCTCTAAATCACATGACTTGTATTTGCCAATAGCAGGCCGAAAACATGCAGAAACTAGTATATATGTTTAAACTACTGGCATAAAAAAAAAACGGAAAAGGGGTACATTGAGTTTCACGCACACGAAGTGAAACACATACATAGCTACAAAATTAGTTGAACATCGTTGTGCCCTACCTTTACAATCAACGGTGAAGACGTGCGTTCTGGACAGCACTCTGGGGTCGCATGCCAATTGAGGCTGGCTGGTGTCTCTGCATGTGACAGGTACCGGCTGCGCGAACGTGTATCCTTGGAATCGAGTCAAGCTAATCACGGGTGATGAAGTGATCACTGGGCACGCTAACTCACCCAAACAGAGGGTAAACGCAGAAAGATGCGCCTGGCATTGAAGAAATCAGATCAAGGGAATCAGACGCACGCACCCGCATAGCGGCACGATGAGACCACGGATGTGGCGATTGGCAGTGAGGCGTGCGCTCTGCCAACTACAGCTTCGTTTTGCGGGTGTCTTCCAGGAAGAGGCGGAGAAACGAACACGCAAAACCCTGTTGACAAGAGCATTCGATCCATTCATTGAATATGGGACGGAGAGGAGCGAAAACAACAATGACAGCAGCACCCCGGAAACCGCAATTGGAAGGGGATACCGGGCCTCGAGCCGGATGGGCCTCGAGTGGGGGCTGTCATACATTGCGCATCTGCCACCGACCGTCCTACATCCACACCAAGAAGCGTCGGAGCCTGACTCTTATCGCATCTTCCACGCCTCTCCATCGTCGCCGGGAATGACGGAACCCGCTACACACTTCTGGCATTTTATGCTCGCCGCCACGTCTTCTGCTTCGATGCAACGAGCGCCCTGCCACTCATACACACGGGTTGACTTTCCGTAAAAATTCAGGTCTTCCTAATCCAAAATAAATGTTTCCACCTTCATTTAGGACTGAACGCGCCTCTCTAGGTCGGCTAACCTAAGCTTGATTTGGTGTATATTGGTTTGAATTCATACTTTTCACAGGTGTTGCAAGTAAATGGGATGCTGTTGGTGGCCTCAATGCTGCCTCAACAAGTAATTCTATGGGCACAACATAGCCCATGCCCTACTGAACGACCATTGAATTACAGATCTGACATGTATGATCCCCATCGCAGGCATGAATACTACCCTGCACGGCCTCCTGCCTCACAACTCCGCCACGGAGATATGCCCTCAACCTTTCCTGTGTATTAACAATGCTCGTGGTCGTCATTTATTGCAGGAAAGCACCGAACGAGCAGTCAGAAGGCGACCCCAATTGAGCAGGTCTCATTTCCTCCTTTCCCTGAATCTTCCGTCTAGTCTTGTTATCATCGACTCTTATGGTTTAATAGGGCTTCGGCCCCAAATTATGCCAAGATTACGACAAATTCGATTTAGGGCGTCCAAAGTCCTTACGGAAAGCCATCCATTGTTAAATAGGCCTTGTATCCTTCTGCACCGGTAGTGCGCCCCCCGCTCTCCTCTTCCCGCCCCCGCTCGCACCATGCTCGCGAGCCCAGAAAAGGCCGATGCTCACTTTGTGGACTGTGAGAAGGTTTCTGTGTCCGACCACGGCACGCTTGTGCCACCGACCCCCGCGCTGTCCACCTCCAGCCTCACGCCGCACGCTGATACGGATACGCAGAACCTCGACGGCGGGCGGCGGGCGTGGCTGTCCGTCGCGGGCGGGTGCGTCGCGCTATTCTGCTCGTTCGGCCACATGAACTCGTTTGGGACGTACCAAGAATGCTACGCCTCGCACCAGCTCGTCGTGCTAGAGTCATCCACAATCGCGTGGATCGGCTCCCTGCAGCTCTGGGTATTCTTCTTTTCCGTGAGTCCGCGCTGCCCCCGCGCTGCCGTTGCTGTCCAAGTCTTCAAGTTTTTGATGCTGTGCTCACACACGGCGTTGGTGCTGCCGTCATGCAGGGGGCGTTCATCGGGCGCGCCTTTGATGCGCATGGGCCGCGGATCATCATAGCGCTCGGGTCACTAATACTCGTGTTCAGCATTATGATGCTGAGTCTCGCCACGAAATACTATCAGTACATGCTCACCCAGGGCATCCTCTTCGGGCTGGGCGTCGGCATGCTGTAGGACACTCGGATCCCCTCCTCCATATGCACACTGACAACCCGCCCTGGCAGGTTCTACGCCTCGTCCGCGGCAATTTCCACACATTTCCGCCGGTACCGCTCTACCGCCATTGGTATCGCGTCCGCGGGCACGGGCCTTGGTACGCAGCGCCTCCCCCTGACACAGTGGCGTCCACTCGTACTGACAGCCCAGCACGTGCGCAGGTGGGACCGTGTTCCCGATCATCCTCCCGCGCCTGTTCAAGCAGGTCGGATTCCCGTGGGCCGTGCGCATCGTCGGCTTCATCACACTCGCATGCTGCGCCTTTGCGCTCGCGACGATCACGCGGCGTCCGCCGCTGGCCGAGGCCGCACCGACCAAGCGGCGGGCTTGGCTTGACGTCTCCGCACTGCGCGACGCGCGCTTCATCCTCCTGACCGCAGGCTGCGCGCTGCTGTGCTTCGGTGCGTTGTCAGTCCGCACCCCGCGCCCCGCCGCGCTGACTACCGCCGCAGGCGTCTTCATCCCCATCGTCTTCCTCACGACACCCGACACACCCATGCGCGGAGCCACGGTGTCCTCGACGCCGCTCGCCGTGCTCAACGCCGCGTCGATCCCGGGACGTGTGCTGCCGCTCGTGCTCTCCGACCGCATCGGGGTGTACAACACGCTCACGGGCACGACGCTGCTCGCAGGGCTGCTCTGCCTCGCGCTGTGGCAGCACGCGCCCGCGGGCGGAGACTCGGGGGTGGGCCTCGCGTTCGCGGTGCTGTACGGCTTCGCGAGCGGCGCGGCGATCGCGGCCGTGACGCCGTGTGTCGCACGCATCTCGGACGTGCGCCACATCGGCGTGCGCATCGGCATGCTGTACACGCTCATCGCTGTTCCGTGCGTGCACACCCTGCGCCCTCTCCCCCTCCTCTCGGGCCGCGCGCGGGGCTGACGTGTTCGTTCGTTATCGTTGCCAGGTCGCTGTTGGGCGCACCCGCGGGTGGCAGCCTGGTCGCGCGTGCGCAGGCGCGGGGGCGCGGGAATGCACACGGGGACGCGGCGGGACTGGCGGGCGCCACGATCACGGCGGCGGCGGCAGTGCTGCTGGCGGCGCGGATCGCGGTGGACAGGCGTCTGTGGGCGAAGGTGTAAACTAGGAGGGGAGCCGGGGTTGTACGCTGGCTGCGTCGGTAACTATATTGTTGTGGGAATATCATTATTATGTATGACTCGGCAGCGACGATCGAGAGTGAGCGCGATGACGAGGGGGCTTCCCTTCCAGGCCAGAGCTTCTTGGCCTTCCATGTTGCATGTGCAAACGTCAAGATGAACATCGGAAGACGCGTCATGTTTGACAGATGCATTCATGTTCCGCAACCCAGGCAATGGAAGGACCGAGTTTGAAGATTGGTAATTCACAGACTCTCCCACTGTGGCTGCAACACAAGAACAGAGAAAATAATGCTTGATCTATCCAATCAGAACGGGGCGCAAAACAAAAAGAAAAAGAAAAAAAAAACACAAGGGCAAAAAATACGAGAGGCATCGTGGGCGAAACGATGCATTAAGTAGGGACAGTGTAGCGGGGGCAGGTATGACGTAAGGTGGGGCGGTATAGATACGGATCATGCGTGAATTCCTCAGAAGGTCTCCTCTTCGTCAACTAGAGACGCTGTGCCCTCAGGGACCTCAAAACCATCCTGGTATGTGCGCGCAAACGTCCACATCAGAGCCAATCTTGCCAATCATTACTCCGGACGCACCTCCGTGGAGTACAATATTTTTTGGATGTCCATCAGCGTCTGGTCTTTCTGGCCCTGGCCCTGACTCTCGAGAGCCTCGAGCTGCTGCTGCACTAGTATCTCGATGTCGCGCAGCTGCACCACACCCACACCGCTCAGGAAACGTAGACGCAAGGATGGCGGCGCGGCAGCGCACCTTGGCAAAGTAAAAGTCACGCTCCTTCTCGAGGCCCTCCAGGTGTGTCGACATCTCCTTCACCTGCGTCTGGAGGTTCAGCACCTGCTCATGGTTCACCGCAGAGGCACTGCCCGCGCGGTGCCCGCCCACGGGTGTCTTGCCGCCGCTGCGCGCTGCATTGGTCGCGGAGTGCAGGCTGCGAGCAGGCGCCAGTGGCGCGATCGTCGCAGGCGTATCGGTCGGCTGGCCCTTGCGCCGCGCGACAGCGTCGTACCCATGCCCGCCGTAGTTCGAGTCCCAGAAACGCTTGATCCACTGCAGGAACTCGAGGTTATCTCTAGAAGTCGGGGACACAAGTGTGAGTGTAAGGTGACGGCTCAGGGCTTAGGGCGCGCTGTGCACGTACTGCATTTTGCACTTTACGAGCTTCTCGACGGGTATGGGCTGCGGGGGGTGAGCAGGCGAGGGCGGCACGGGGCGGCGTTACGCACCTTGTCGATGCGCTTAACCTTGAACACATTCTGCATGACCTTGAAGTTCGCGATGAACTCGTACTCGTGCTTCGCGCCCATCTTGACGCGTGACATTGGGACATCCCCTGGCGGACACCGGCGAGTGCGTGAGCAGCGGCGGGATGGTGGGAAGCAAGCTACGTACCATAGATGGAGTCGATGATTTGGCAGTAGGCGCCCCCCGTGCCGCATTGCTCGATCTTGGTGTAGTTCAGCTGGAGCAGGTCGTTGAGCCAAGCAAGCAGATCAGATCGTGACTCGCCCATGGTTGTACGTGGGTGTGAAGTGGGAAGAGTGTATAAGGAGGGAATAGGGCAGCGTGCGGCGGGGATCAGAAAAAAAAAGGCGCCTTTGCCGCCCCGTCACATGTTGCCAAATTGGGCTACTACAGTACGGTTCGCCGCGCTGCGCGAACTTGTTTGGCTCGCTTTGTTTCAAACAAAGTGAGTTGACATTATTTCTCTATGCCCGCGAATGCGAGGTAATTGGTTCTTGTCAACCTCATGTTCACCGAGCAAGGGAGGACTTTTCGCAGGCCTAGTGAGAACGCTTAAGCATTACATACCTCGGTACGGGTTTTTAACCACACGCTTCCGAGTCCTAGACCTTTGTATCGGCTTTGCATGTCCCTACCCCCAGCCCTGTCGGCTGATCTCACTGTCATATCCCTTTGCACTGAGTCTGCAGGGACTGCCTGAGTAATGGAACAAGGTGAGCTAATTTGCTCTAAAAAAAAACTGCACGTCATACAACCAATTATATTCACGCTGTGAAAGAGTAAGGGACCAAGCATACTGATGTTGATGATTACATGCACCTGCAGTCAATGTCGTGTGCTATGACCACCACACGTGATCTGCACATTGCCCTTGCGGTGAGTATGCAGGGAGGTGAGCTGTGACGGACCAACTGGCCCGTGGAGGAAGCAGGACAAGACAAAGGACGATGAGTCGGCAAGTTATTCTCACTACTGTAAACGTGATGTTTACACACTGAGGCTCCAGTAGATGCGTCACAAGTTCCCCACTCTCGTTTGTCTTCTCCTTGAGCCTCCATGATCATACATTGCGGACGAGGTATGTGGGATTTGAGTGGGTCTTCGGCTGTGTCTCTCGGAAAGACTGATGGTGAAACACATCGCGGCGATGGAGTATGCAGTATACAAACATCCATCGCTAGCCGTAGATATCATATAAAACATGTTTACCGTCACTTCCATGAAAAATCAAATTATTTTTGACCGAAATGCGAAGTAGTCCTCGTTAAGAAAACGTATCAATCCTGTTTAGGACATGGAGGAAAAACTCTATAAAGAATTATTCCTGTCGTGATCATGGTGATGCAAACATAACAAGTGCTCCCGCTTTTCAATCCAAGTATGTACGTTGAAGATTGAATATGACAAGTGCCAGTGCACGATAATCTAGGATTGAATCTCAGCTAACTTACTTCTTGGGCACGCTTGACGCTGTTGCCATCGCGGTGTCCGCGCTCCATCTCTGCGAGAGGGTACTTTTGTTCCGTTCCGTTGCATGCGAACATTCCAGAAGTTCTTGTCCATCCGGCTCGGTGGGATTCCAGATCTGGGAGTTGTTGGCACCAAACACGTAATGACGGAGGTCGCACGACTGACAAGATTTGTCGTCTCGTCTGTATTGAAGAGGTTTAGGTCCGCAACGAGTTCAAGTTCTCACCTGGTAAGATATCTGCATGCGTTGAACCTCGGGCTCGATTGCAAACAACGACGATTCTGGCTGTCGCAGAAGTCCATGATCAAAAGTACTAGTGCACTCCGAGTCTCCGACATCAGTAAATTAATTGGTTATAAGCACCAGGTGCTGGGAACAGCCCACGCAGAGCACTGAGTACTAGTCCGAAAGGTTCCACTCCTAAACTGCCTGTGTGCACGTGCTCATGCGATTGCGTAGCGAAAGTCAGCGGCACCTAACAATTTAAAATGATCCAAGTTCCGAGCTGCGTAGCGAATGATAAGCTCACTATAGGTAGCCAGTTCCACAATCCGTCTAATAGATCTTCCCCCGTCTATTATCCAGGCAATGATACGTTCGCGTAGATCATCGGATGCTAGCATGCATAAGAGTCGTATGTAGACCAACTATCTATTGTCAGCCACTCTACCGAAAGGTATCTTGATGTTCTGCATTGCTCATCTACTAGTTTTTCTGTCATTAAATGCCAGTCGAGGCATTCCACAAACGATAGCCCTGAGTCGCAGAGGCGCCAGCTTGACAGGAGAGCGGCACGTTTGATTGGCTGCGCGAGCTATGGTGGCCGCGAGAAGCCTGGGTGTAGATTGTTCTCCGCATGATGTCTGCGAAGCGGCAGTGCCGCCGTCCACTCGGGGCTTATCTTTGATGTTATCCTCGCCATTACACCCACCGGCCTCGAGACACCACGAGCACCGATCTGCGACTGCCCTATTATTCTGTAGAATCGCGTGAGACAGCAGACTCGACTGTAGATATGACATTGCTTCATCATGCCACAGCCTCCACAACGAAGTTCCGTCGAGGCCAGCAGCTGGGCGCAGCCACATATAAATAGGGATGAGGGCGTTTCTAGCACATACTGGCAATACCAATGGCACTCCATACATGGCTATCGCTCCCGCTATCTAGTCTGTGGGCAGGTGCACAGGATGCAACCGCTGACTCGCTAGATCTTCTATTGTGCCAGCGCATGTGGGTGTCTGTCTGGGACTATAAGTATCCCCAGCGCCAGTGTTGCAGGTCCGTTAAAGACGAGAGCCGCGGCCTCGGGCGAGCGCCTGTAGACGATATGCCGACTGGCCACAGTACGATGGGCGGCACGGACTGTGGTTTCGACCGCGGGCATGGGCGGCAGAGACACTGCCAAGGAGGTGTACGAGACTACAGTACTCGTTTGGTTGCGCGCCAGATCGCTCTCCAAGTGCCGGGCCCGCACATGTTGTATTGTCTGACCCTCCTCATCCTGGACGGTCAAGGCGCTGGAGAAACGTGACATCTGACACTGGCTGCAACAATAGAAGGACGTCGGCGAGGGACGAGGCTGTGCTGGAAGCGACGACTGGGGAGCCGCGATGGATACGTAATGTTGTATTAATTGTGCCTTGAAACAGCCTCAGACGGTGAGACCTTCTCCACCTCCACCCTACACACTTCTACTTCCACCGCTCGACGCTCAGCCATTCCCGCCCTTCCCGCCCTTCCCGTACTCAAAACATCACGCTGGACTCTCCCACGACAACGTCCCCTTGCATAGCATCATGAGTGCCCGCCAGCGTCGCACACGGCGTCGATCCAACACACGCGCATCACTCGCCACAAAAGTTGAAGGCCAAGGTGGCTCGGGCGGCATCGTCCTACCCCTGGACATGGTCGGCGGTGGCATGTATGACGCGTAAGTGTTTTTGTGAACGCGCAATTTTTGTCTTCAGCCTGTGCCACCCCCGCGCGGGGCAGACGGCGCACACGCGCATATATCG